>BGPR01038011.1:0-14893 GCA_013235015.1 Araneus ventricosus | reverse complement strand
ATAAGAAAACGTATGGTGATGTAAAATATGGAAATGAAGGAAAAAAAGAAGACTAAAAAATTCAAGTATTTTCGATTAAGTTCTGAAGATATTCAGAGATGGCATGAATGAATTATTTTCTGTGTGATGAATTTTCCAATTATTTTAAATAGAAGCGCGCGCGCGATTTAGGAGAGCAGCGAAAAACATGTTTACAATTTCGAAAAATAATCTAATTTCTTGAACTCCAAGAACCAACGTATTACGTTTCTGTTTATCTCAAGTTCGGTATCAGTTTAAATTAAATCCATTTTTCAAGCTGAATGTTCTGATTCTCCAATGAGATTAAATGAATTCATCTTCAGATACTTTTACCTAAACACTCAGAACCAACATATTGATTTGTATTCTTTTTCAGAGGCACCTGGCTGAACTTTAGAAATCAATATTTTTACAAAACTAAATTTTTTTAAATTAATTGTTAGACAACAATTTAGTCAGCTTATGTACCAAGCTTTATTTTTCATGAGATTTCAAAAGATGCCTCAAAAATACTTTTTGTAACTTATGTTTATGCGTACTTGTCCTGTTAATAAATAAGATTGAAGGGGTCTAACTCATTTCTATGCAACATTAAGGAGTTTAATAACTTTCTAAATGCTTTTTTTTTAAAAAAATGCCTTCTGAGAGAAATAATGGTTAGATTTGCTTTTTCATGCTGTTTATTTGGCTTGATAGAAAACGCAAAGAAAGGGTATCATATTTTCAGCACAAAAGTAAATTATTAAATGTTGCTCTTGTTTAAATAAATTTAATCAAAACAGTTTTTAAAAACACACTTTTATTAGTTTATAAAGAAGCAGAAATTTTTATATTAAATTTTTTTTTTACAATTTAGTTTTTAGTTTATAATCCATTTTGTAATTACACTATATGCCCAAAATTATCCTGACACCTTCAGATTTTCACATTTTTTAGAATTTCTCGGGAAAGGTTTAACTAACTACCTTTAAACTTCGACCATTTGAAGAATGGACTGTATCTCACATTTTACATTGAAGATTCGGTCCTGGGGGCAATAAGGGGACCGTCTACAACTTGATGAAGACAAAAAAAAGCTTTTTGGTCCACCCCGCTTCACAGAATACGGATAAGAAGATGAAACTTTTCGAAATGGTTATGTTTAATGTTCATAATATTCACAGGAATTTTTGTAAACTCAGCACAAATAGTTGGGAAGATATAAAGGTTTTCTTAAAAAATCCCAAATTTTAAAGCCAGTTGTTTGCTTATAACATGCAGAGTTTTCTGTTATATTATACTAATCATACAGAAAAAATGACAATGTGTTAGAAAAGCATTGTGTAAAAATTTGGAAAAACATTTTTGAATATTACAGGAAATATGACAATTTTTGGCAAATAATGTTTTTCTGCGCATGCGCGAAACATATTCGCGCGAATTTTTCCTTCACAATTTTAAAACCACATATATAGGTCTACTTATATAAAATAGTCAGTTCAATATCCTCAGTATTCAGAAAGATTTCAACATTACAACGAGCAGAGTTTTAGCTCCTATTGAAGAGAAGATAAAAGATGAGGGTTTGTACCCAAATTGATAATTTTTAAACTTATATCTTTGAATATTTATATTGAATTGCATAGTGGTTAGAATTTGCTAAATATCCATGAACACTTATCAATTACGTGCATAACTTAAATTACAGCTAATTATAGGCACTATAAATAACAAAATGTTATTACTTTAATTATATTATTTACATGATTATTAACAAGTTTTATATTGTTACAATTTTACAACCAAACGATATTTTTAGATATATTTCTTTTATGTCCAAACGATTTTTTTATGTAATTATTTTCTTTTCTTAAAATATTTTAATACTTCTAAAAATATATTTTTTTATTCATTACAAATATTACAAGTGTTCGTGGGTATTCAGCAAATTCTAACCACTATACAGTTCAATATAAGTATTCAATGCTATAAGTTGAAAAAATATCAATTTGTGTACAACCCCTCATCTTTTAGCTTCTCTTCGATAGGAGCTAAAATTCTGCTCGCTGTAATGCCGATATCTTTCTGAATACTATTGATATTGAACTGAATTTTTTATATAAGTTGCCTTATATATCTCGCTTTGAAGTTCTGAAAGAAAAATTACGCTATATATCGCGCATACGCAGTAAAACGTTATTTACTAAAAATGCTCATATTTCCTGCAATATTTAAAAACTTTTTTCTAATTTTTTACAAAATGCTCTTCTAACTTACTGACATTTTTTCTGTAAGTTTCGTATAATATAATAGAGTACCCTGCAAGTTATAAGCAAAAAACAGGCGGGAAAATTTAATATTTTTTAAGAAAACTTTGATATCTTCTCAAATATTTGTGTTGAGTTTACAAAAGTCTTGTAAATATTATGCACAATAAACATAACCATTTCTGAAAATTTCATCTTGTTATCAGTATTCTGTGAAGCGGGGTGGGCCAAAAACGTTTTTGTCTTCATCAGTTTATAGACGGTCCCCTAAATGCCGATAGGACCGTATCTTCAATGTAAAATGTGAGTTACAGTCCTTCACATGGTCCAAGTTTAAGGGTTGTCATTTAAACCTTTCTGGAGAAATTCTAAAAAATGTGATAATCCGAAAGTGTCCGGATACTTTTGGCCATATAGTGTATTATGGAATATTGGAAAACAATTTTTTCACAAATTCATTAGACGTTAAACTTGTATTGTGGATGTAATCTGCGTTTTATTTCACATAGAAAAGTATTTGTTCAGCTTTTTTACTTCCTCATTTGTGATGAACTTCTGGAAAAAAAATAGATTTTGATCTAACATCATTTAACCGTTTTCTTCATATAAGTTTATTATATGCTTAATTCATTAAGGGTTCTTAAAAGAAGTTAAGAGTACTTATTGGAAGTTTAAATAATGCATCAAAGTTTTGGGATTAATTTAAGATTTTGAGGTAACCATAAAAATGCAAATCCAGAGAGCTCTGTGAAGCGAATCTTGATAGTCTTCCGAAAATCACTTAAATAATTTATGACGAATTTGTCTAGGCAGAAAATAGTGATGGAAGATTATCAACAACTTTTTCTCGGTTGAACAAACGAAGTCATTTAAAATTGACATAATGTTAATAAATCGATAGCTTCGTTAATGGGTTAAAAACTAAAGTTTACAACTGCTGAATCAGTAAAATTATATCTATATTCATCTTTCTATTCTAAGGATACATAAGATATTAACCTTTCTGTTTCTAAGAAGAAAACACCTTTCAGAAATTTTTTGAGTAAATTTTGCTGGAAGATTGGTATATGAGCCGCTTTAATATTCAAAGAGGCATGTAAGATGATTATCAATCCTATTTAGAAAAGGAATGACAGTAAATTTCTAAATATTTATAAATCCTACCACAAAGTTTCATTAAATTATAATCGTATCACAAGTCAATTCATAAAATGCTAAGTGTTATAAAAGTCTTGATGAAGACTTAAAGGAATGCCATAAGGCACCTAGATAAGCTGAAATAACTGTACAATGCTTGGTTGCAATCTAAGTAGAAGCTCTAGAAGTCGTTTTGCACTTTGAGTAGTCCCATTGAGAATTTGGCGTGGTCACACATTCTCTCATACCTGGACATTTCCTTAATGAGTGATATGAAAAATCTTGTTTAAAAGACAATTCCATCGATTCTAATAAGTGTTTTATACGCGGGAATTTTGTAGCTGCAGCTGTTATGAAAGAAAAACCTACTAATTTCGACGAATTTTCCCCCAATGGTATAAGAAGTATGTATCAATACGGGCACCGACCTTTCAAGCAGTTTCTGAATTTTGTTTGATGCATGCTTGTTAAATTCATTTGCTCACTTTCATTCATCCGTTTTCATCATTTCAGGTGCATGAACTACTGCCTCTACCAGTTCACTGTTCAAGTTCCATCAATGTGTTGCATGGTGACTTGTACTTTTCTAGATGTGTTTTTCATCCTGTAAAGTTTGCATCAAAAGGTTTTAAACACCGTGTATAATGTCGCTACGTAATTTTTCATTTATACTTTATTTCAAGTATGATTAGAAATTATCAAGCTATTTTAACATTTAAACTAGTATTAATATTTTTTTATCTTGGAAAATATTATATTACGTAATTTTTTAAGCGCCATATCAACTGTACGGGTTTTTCTTAACAAGTTAATTACATCTATTGTTTATTTTTGGTGGAAATAAGATGTAATATCTGACACCTAATCGTATTAAAATTAGATTTGCTAGCAAACATTAAATAAAGTTGAGTCGAAGTTAGCTTTCATATAAAAAGAAAATAACATTTTTTGTAAAGAAATGCCAACTCAACTTCGTAAACAATATGGAGAGAAAAACGTTTACAACAAACGCAAAGAAATTATACTAATAGGAAACGTAATATGCATCTATCTTTTATTTAATTTTTTTTAATTTTTGGCGAAGATCTATTACTCTTGAATATCAATTTATAGCATGATTTAAGGAGCAAAATACAAACAAACCCCATATCTTAAGACTCAAAATAAATCTTGCTTCACCAGTTTCTTTTTACAGAAAATATCACAAAGTATTATTTTGCGCATTCATTTTATATAACCCCTTCTAGCATTATACTAAAAAATGTTGAACAAAAATTCATTATATTTTACATATGAAATAATAATTTAGCGCTTTATTTATCTCAATCAAAACAATTTCAACTCTCCATGAAAAAATAAAAGCTGATATTTGAATATTTCTAACAAAAGCAGTATTTGCATTCATGTGTAAAGCGTAGCGAAATAAAATGGAAGTCATATGTCGAAAACCATTCTAAATACCTGTTCAACATGAATGCATTCCGAAGGAATAAAAATTTCACAAAGGAATCCTTCTCCTTTTCGAACATTTCTCGGAATCGCTTCAGACAGATCGAATTTCGAACTGTTCAATAGTTTTCTTTCTGGTATCTTTTTTATTGAAGGAGAAACTCGCATGAAGACGAATCGTATTGGCAGGTTACTTGCGTGAAACCTATTCAATATTTCAATTTCTTTCTATTGCAGGAAAAAATCCCAAATTTAAGAGATTTCTACGTCAAAAGAAACATATAAATCAGAAAAAAGTTAATTTTTCATGCTTAAATCAAAAGATTGTCTTTGTAAAAAAAATGTAGCATAATCCGTATGCGTTTTTATTCAAATCCCATAAAAGGAGATGCATGGAAAGGATGGATTTCATTCGCATACATGTCTTTCCTAAAAAGTTTCATAAATGCGAACATTTAAAATACGTTTAAGATCACTATAAAAAATTAAAATGTCATGAAATCCAATATATTCTTACGAATCTGTAAATACCGCTTCCCTGCCAGGTTGGTCTTATGGAAAGAAAGAGAGGTTTACAGTGATTAGTACTGGATGGAAGCCAATGACCTACAACCTTGGCGAACATTTTAGCAACTAATTTGGTGATTTTCAGACAAATTTGGAGACTTTGGCAATAAAATAAAGATGTTGGAAAATACAAGAATTATCGTCCTACCTCTAATAGGAACCAAGATATAGAGATTGTTCTAGATAATTATATGTGGCGTCATGCCCTGTCGTCAGTCTATTCATACCGGAAGAAAAATGTCTTTGGAGTCAGCTTGCAGTGCGAATTGGTCAGCTGTTAGATGCTGCGTGCTGTAGTAAGTACTGCTTCTGTTGTTAATATTGCTTTGCTATCTGCTTATGTTGCTAAGTTGTACACGTTCTGTTTTTCTTGTTACATGCGCTTCGAATTTTCTGGAATATTCTTTGAATAAAGCTTCGTTCTAGATTATCCTGCTTGTTAAACTAATTCACTGTACACCTACAGGACGACACTTCGCAACAATTTTCTTCTTAATCAAGCTTCGAAATTCTTTCATTTGCTTACTTAGTACTTTCATGATCAAAAAATTTAATTTAAACCCATAAACGTACATTTTTAAAAGTAAGTAAAAACCGGACATGCAACGCTAACCATATTGAGGACAATTTCATAATTCCCACTAAGAATTCATTTATTATTAGTATTAGGATAGAATTTATTTAATTTAAGGATTATATATTATTAAAATGCTAATGGGTAATAAAATAATAATCATTTCCACAGAATACGACAAAAGTAAGGATTTCATTATATAAAGTTTATTAAAATTATCCGGGTATTTACCTAACAGAGTCGCTGAAAAACTGCTTAGTATTTAAAACATGTTAAGAGCATAAATTTTCTGTGAATAAAATCATTAATTTTATTTTGTCCATCTAAGAGAAATTAATCTTTTATTTTCCTGAATTTTTTCGAATTTAAATTTTTTTTCTAGCAAATAATTTAGTTCTTTTCTTCGCATGTGCAAAATCATTTATCACAGCTCATGCAGTTATGAAAATAATTTTAAAATAAATCTTTTGTCTATTATTTATTGAATAACTAATAATTTCTGATAAATTTTTGTCACTAAAGAAAGCGAAATTCATAAAAAATTATGTATGTAATCTACAGTTAATTTCGGTTGTTCACTACTCATAACAGGAATTCATACATATACTATCAAATTATACCAAATTAAGTTTGCTGTTAAATAAGATTTTAAAAGTAACCACTGGATAGACATTAGGGTAAAACGAAATAAACTTTTTCTCTATATTAAACTTGTAATAGTGCGCAAAAGTTGCCTTTTGATGCAAAAAAGACAAAAATAAAATTTGATGGCAATCGGAACATGTCTCTCTTGAAGTATGATAAAGTTTCATAAATTTGCTCTATTTCAACCTTTTCCTCTAATTTGTCATTTGCAGTATGAAAGCCCAAATTAAATATTTTGTTGTTTTTATTCCTTTTTATTAATAGAAAAGAATTTCATCCCCGTGGCCTGAATTAGTTGATGGACAAGACAATTACGAACTCTGTAGAATATCTCTTTGCCCGAAATTTTTTGGGGAACAAAATCAACACCACGGTAGGTGGCTTCTAATCCTTCCATTCCATCCCTACCTGGTTTGGATTGTGGATTTAGGTCATAGATACAACTTTCAGCAAGTCTTTTCAGTATTTTTGTTGTAATAATGGTATTTTGCTAGACATCTGTTTCTCAGTGGCATAGCAACGAAGGGCAGGGGTATAGTTGTCTACAACTATAACCATGATGTGTCATGGAGACTGAACGTCAGTAAGGTTTTGTCACTTTTGAATGCCCAATATGTTGGAGGAAAACAAAAGAAATGCATTTTCACTGGGCACCATTTACACTTTCTGAGGCGCTAATGATCGCAAGGGGCGGAATGGAATGGAATGGAAGTTTCCGTTTAATGGCAGAAAAGCCGGTTTCGGCTATGCTGTGCCAAACAAAAGTTAGAATTTTCCTACATAAATTTCTCTTCTATGTTAAAAGATGCTTCAAATCTAAATCTTATGTAAAAGATTAGTGAAAAAGTCGTATTAAGACTCGGTGGCCACTTACCCTAAATACTTTACTGCTATTTCTACTGCCTTTCTTCTCGCAGATATATAGAGAAATTATTGCAATAATCAAAAAATTCAACCTGTAGATTTTGGGATTTTTCACTTTGTGGACTTTCTTGAGTCCAGAAGAAATATTTTTGGACTTGGACCTTTCTGTTTGTATGTGAACAAGATAATTTTTAAAAAATACAACGAACAAAAGTAAGAATATTTGGTATTTAAGCCAAAATTGTAAGTATGTATCAAATTTTTGGATCAAAATCGTCAAGGGGAAGAGGTTCTTTTATAATAAAATGCTCGATATTTTGTCTTTAATAATAAAACTAAGCAAAAACTGCCCATATTTACATAGACATTTTAACATGTCCTTCTTTACTCCCATCTAAGGAAAATATATACATTTGTGATTGCTCTTTTTATGTCGATAGTACAAGAAAAAAATATGGGCTGTAAGAAAATATAAATATTAAATTTATTGACCTGGCAAGAACTCGCTCCACAAACAAATATTACCTCATAGTACTAAAAATTCTCCACCGTTAACTTTTTTGATTATCAGTTGATTGGCAAAACACAAAATATATTTTGTTACACAACAGCGATTATAAGGATGTATAAAGTACTTGTAAGAGCTTGTCGTCAGTTAAATGTATAACTGAGAAATAATTCCAGATTAGAAACAGCATATTCACTTTTTATTCAAAGCCAGTTTCTTGCACGTTTTTGGCTAATAATTAATATATTTATATACTCACAATAGGTTTTAAATACCCTAAAAACGTTTGTTATATTAATAAAAAGGAATAAAAAGTACAAAATATATAATTTGAACTTTTTTAATGCGAATGAGACCACATAGAGCAAAATTTTTCAAATTTATGAAAATATCACCATCTTATATCACAAGAATATAAGCGCAGTGAGATACAAAAATAGATTTAAGAAAAAACAGAAAAGAACTGCTAAATGTCTCATTTGATTCTCAAAGTTAATTACAGTATAGTCCCGCTAATCAGAACCCCGCTTATCCGGACATTAATCTGGATGGGATTTTTTTTTAAAAAGTGCAGAATTTACTAATTGCAGTGAGAGGTCAGTACGAAAATAATAATGCGCACATCCTGTTACTAAGCTATATGAAAATTTGTGTGCATTTATGTAAAAAAAGCCTTTGATTTTTATAGTTTTACTCATCTAAAACTTGTATTACGTGCATTTTAAGACAAATTCCGTTTTATCCGGACTTTCTGAAATCATGTCCCATCTAGTCCAAATTACCGGAACTTTACTGTATTTTAAATTTGAAGCGTACTTGTAACACCGGTGAGTAGATCAAACAGTACCATATTTAAAGTTTCTTTATTCATTTCAAAGCTATCCATTACTTTTTGCTTCTCAGTCGGTTTGAAATTCTGTAAGTCATAGGTTATTTCAATATAAGTTTAATAGACAGTTCAAGCTAATCATCTGTAGTAGCCAAGATACTTTGCATTCATTTTCTGTATATGTGAAAGGAATACTGTTTTAAAATGTTATTTGAGGAATGTGGTTTCTAATCTTATATCACGGGAAATTTCAAAGACTAGCGTCTGTCTACGGATTGTATTGAATTTATCAAATAGAAAATTTGATTATAAAATAGCATCTCTGACCTCAAATTTGATGTAACTGCTGAAAGTGAAAAATGATTGAAAATAAAAAAAGTAACATTTACGAAATTTTGCTAAGTACAAAGATAGTTTTTTTAAAAATCTCAGCATCAGGTGATCAGAAGAAAGGTTACTATAAATTTTGCATACAATTTTCCTTAGTGCTTCTGAAATTAAAAAAATTGCGGAAATTAAATCTTTTAACCATATCTGGAGTCCTGAAATCCCAAAATTTCTGATTAAGAAACTTCTTGCAGACACTCATTAAAAATAGTAAAATTCTTGTTGGAACTGCTAATTATTCTGCAGAACAAGAGATGTGTTTCATAGACGACTTATTTCAAAAGACCCCGAAGATCTTTCAAAGTCTTAAGACTGCCGTAATTGGCTTTTAAAAGTTCTTCTGGAGTTAAACTCTAAAATAAGCAAGATAACTCATCATGGCTGTTTTCTATAGTTAACATTTTTTCATATTTTATTGCATTAATGAACATTTAAAGGGCTGGATTACTTTCATTTGAGCATCATTCATTTTTCACTTTATTGTGTATGAAGAAAGAATATATAGAAAGAGAAGTCATTGTAATAATATAAAAGTAAGAACTTTAGAGTAAACCGTTTAAGACATTTCTAAGTCAATAAAAGACATACACACAAAAATAGAATTATAGTATTATAACTTTTTTTTGTCTGTCTTTGAACACAAATACGTTCTTCCGTTGATGGAAGGACGGAGAGGAGGTGCCAGTTCAGGTATCGTCCTCATCATCCGACCGAGGTTCAAAATTACGAGGTCCGTTCTAAAATAGCCCTCGTGTTGCTTCAAAACGCGACGTTAATATAACTAAACTAAACTTGAACGCAAATACTCAAACTCGAAAGACATTCAAGACAGACGCTTAAGACATTCCTAAGTCAATAAAAGACACACACACAAAAATAGAATTATAGCATTATAACTTTTTTATGTCTGTCTTTGAACACAAATACGTCCTTCCGTTGGTATGATGCGGAAGTTTGGAGTGGGGGGGTGCCAGTCCAGGTGTCGTTCTTATCACCTGACCAAGGTTCAAAATTACGAGGTCCGTCCCAAAATAGCCCTCGTGTTGCTTCAAAACGGGACGTTAATATAAATAAACTAAACTTGAACGCAAATAATCAAAATCGGAAAAATTAAACGAATGAAATTTGTTAAATGGACTCAACACAAAAATTACATCCCTGTTACAAATGTGCGTTGAAATCCATACAATCTATTTACCTGTCCGTCTGTCTGCATTTCAACATGGTAGCTCAAAAATATAACGACTTAGATAGATACAGTAGGGCGTATGATTGTATCACCAGAATTGAAGATATCCTTCAGATTTTGAACCAAATTTGCTAAAAGGTTGTTTATCTGTCAGTCTGTCTATTTGTGTGTCGTGAACGTGATAAGTCAGAAACGTAACAAACTAGATTTATGAATTTTAGTATATGATCTTTACATGAAAATTATAATTCCGAATCTAATTTTGATCTAAACCGTCATCGAGTAAACTACCCTTCTATATGTCTGTTCCAGTGTATGTGAATACAATAAATAATTAACGCAACAAGCTTGGTAAATTAAATTTCGAATGTAGATTTTAAGTGAACTTTAGCCCCAATCGGTCAAAGGGAAAAGGTTCAAGATAAGTGCACGATGATCTTCACTATATTACGGAGTTAACCCTTTAACCCTTTCGCGTTCATTGGTTTCGCAGTGAAACCACACATTAAGCATTTTTTACTGCGCATGGGCGAAATGCAGCGTAATTTTTCTTTCATAACTTAAGAGCCAGATATATAGGCCAACTTATATAAAAATGCCAGTTCAATACCGTTAGTATTCACAAGATATCGGCATTGCAAGAGATAAATTGCTTTTGATCTCGAAGAGAAACAAAATGATAAAGGTTCTTGCACAAATTGCTATTTATTAAAATTGAATCTTCGAAAGTAATATTGAATTTTATGAAGTATGAATATCCTGAATACTCACGTATACTTATAAATTAAATACATAATTTAAATTGCATTTCTATGATAACTTATTCGGAGAAAAAATAGCCCGTTACAGTTCATTGGTTTCACTGTGAAACAACAAATTTCTTATAAATAAAAAATGCTAAATTTTTTCCTTTACATATTTATGATCAGCTACATGCCTCATACTCATTTTTGAAATAAATTTAACAATTATCAAAACGAAACATGTAGTGAACTTGAAACGGTTAATCGGTTTGCTCGTACCCAAAAATTGATCTTAACCGGTTTGCCAGTACGGCGTCGATATTTTCTCGTTTCCTTTTCCTGTGTGCCTGAATTTTTAATTCGCGTAACAACACTATAAAAAATTTTCAACAGATGGCGTAATTTGCCCATGTCACTGAAATGCTTTCCATCCAAGTCTATCGTTGAAGGATTATTTTTAACAGCCGAATAACAGAAGCGGGAATTTATGCAGCAAAAATATGCCTTTTTTGTGAACGCTTCTGTTAAAATATTGAACGTTTAAGAGCTTAAAGGCATGATTAGTAAGTTATTTTTCTAAAACGCATGGATCTGCCGTACTTAAGTACTCGAACTTACAACTGGAATGTATTTCGGCAGTGGAAAAATAACTTGCTTGTAATTTTAGGAGTTTTATTCATATCTATGAGTGATTGTTCACATATCTGCATACGATGATTTGTCACTCTTTAATATTCAATTGTTGTGCTTATCTAAATTGCTGTTCATTTGAGATGAGATAACAACAGACTCTTAAGGCTGCCGTGTACACGCCGCCTACAATTTCAGAACGTATGTTATCCTATAGCGATTAATACTTACAGCTTTTCTCCTTTTCTATAGCGTGTTTTTTGGATACAATCAAGTGCATTTGATAGAAGAAGAAAAATTGCACGTTTTGACATAGGGACTTTTTTTTCTGACAGCTTAAAGTATTTTTTAAATTTTTTTGTAAAGTCGCTAAACTGTAATTTTGGGTTTCAAACGATTTTAGAAAATCTGCAAGCATAAATAAAATAAAAGTAACAAAATATAAACTTTTTTTTAAGTCTTCTTTCCTATACATATTTTAATTTTTTTTTTTAAAATGTATAAAAGTTGTATTTTTTCAAAAGAATCTGAAAATTAAAGTGCAATTTCTTCCACTTTACAAAGCTCCTCCTTTTCGGCGGAAGGATACACATACGAAGCCCCTCCCTTATCATGGTCTGACAATGATTGATAGCGTTCTTATCTTTATTTTTTGTTTACTATCTCAGCTGTGCCTTTTGTAAACATTTAATTTCTGTGAGTGCTAGCGTGTTAACCAGGACCGGCCTTACTAAACGAGGGGCCCAAATTGAAACAGTTGAGATAACCACGATATATTTAAGTTTTAATAAATAACATATAATTAATGAATAAACAATATGAAATTTTAATAAATAAGAACATATTTATTTTTAAATATTTAATAAGTTTAAAATAATAACTTCCTTTACTTAAAACTTAAATTTTCTATAAATTCAAGGAATTATAAACCTTTTATTACTTCCATGATTGGATGCATTATAGAGCAATTAAGTTCTCGAGGATATTAAGAGAGGTATAAAGTTATTTATTCATGATCGCGGAGTAACACAAAGTACGAACCTATTTAACTAACGAAAACGCAGAAACCTAGAAAAAAATTACAATTTTTGACTTCTAAAACAGTCAGCCGGCTACAAGAAAAAATTTGTTTGTAAACGAATTTAAAAGCATGACAAACTTCCTGAGGATTATGTTTTGAAATCAAAGTGATACTCTATTTTAATCTGATTAAGTTTGAGTACATTGTGCTCTTGCGCGGGGCCCTATTGGGAGCAATTGTCCAATCAGCTAAAGGCCGTTCCTGGTGTTAACATACAACACTTGTCTCCCACTATTTCTTTTAGTTTATAAATAATTTTTCTTGCTAACCCGTTTTGCTTTCATTATTATTGAAGAAAAATCGTTCACTTATTCTTTTAAGACAAAGAACTAAATTTTCTATCTATATGTTTAATAAATATAACAAATGTATTCCTAAAATGTAACGAAAATTTTAAGCAATGTTGCTGCACACCTGCTGTTAATTCGATCATTGCGAGTTTATTCAATGGCTTATTTCTTTTACTGTATTTAGAGCTGGGCGCAATCAAACATAATTATCTGCCAATATTTAAAACATTCTTCATGTAAATGTTTATTTATTGTTACGTAGTACCAATTATAGTGTTTATTTTTACAAAAATCCTATAGCAATTTTAGACACCCCGCCAAAATATAAGTTAAAGCAAAGAGTGTATTTGGAGTTTTTCCCTAAATACAGTATATAACTTGCCATTATATAACTTACTATTTTTGTAATTTAATATTTTTTTTCTTGTAAGTACTTTATTTAGATTATCTTAACTTCTCTTGTAAATAAGTTGATCTATCTGATTTCGGCATCAGTAATAAACATGTTAAATTGTCGCATAATGTCTAGTGCACTACAAACAAAATTCTATGCAAATATTTTAATTATTTAAGAACTTCCTTATAGATATGTTTATTTATACTGCGTATGTAAGAGTTTTATTTTAGGAGGAAGAATTTAATTGACGTTTACCAAATTAGTATCTTTGTTAGATGCAGATTTTATTAATAAAAGTAGCAATAGCGAATAGTAAGCAATAGAGAAATCTAGAAATCATAAATATTGTATTCAAGTGCAGGCTCAGTTGCTTGTAGCAGAAAAAAAATGTTTCTATTCAATGTGGACAGAAAATGGGCAGAAAACTGAAAAAATAATGATTGTTCCTTTTTTTCGACAGCAGAGAATACAGCAAAAATTGATTTTTTTTAATTTCAAATGTTAACATACAGAACTTGTTGATTCGAAATGCAATATCGATAAAAATAAGAAATCTTCTCGCAATTATAGAGGCCCAAAAGAAAATGAAGGCAAACTAAGAATATTTATACAAAATTTTCCCTCTATACATTTCATAATTTACTACCACTTAGATGAGATTATATATTTTTGCTATTATTATTTTAGTAATTCATATAATTTTGTAATTCAAGAAATAATAATTCTAATAAAGCATTTTTCTTTAAATATTAATAACAAGTGTAATTGCGCTATACAATAGAACCTTCCTTACAGCAATTTAGCACCTTTCTGGACGCAAATATTTAAAAATTCGGATTAGATATTTATTTATTCAATTTTAAGTGTCAAATTCGGGCATTTTATACCTATTATTCGCATCTGGTGTTTTAATTTATTAGTTCTCGCATTTTTTACTTATTTTGTTATATATATTATTAGGGTTGTCATATTTGTTTACGGGCACACCGGAAGGGAAGGGATTGAAGGTTCCTGGAGGGGGGTCAAAGTATAAAATAAAATCCTAAATCCTGCCTACGACTTTCTTTCATAACACTAGCTCAGAGTTAGAGGAAGTAAAAAAGAATTAAGACGTTAGGAATACAAAGAATATACAATGTTTCATTAATGTTTAATTAATTCAAAATTATACTAATGAAATACAGAATTAAAACAATGGTAAAATGAAAATACAAGTTTCAAATGAAATAATCAGTTTAAGAAATTTTTAGGCGCCCCTCGACTACAACCCATTTAGACCTTTGGATAAAACATCCCTGCTCATAGTTGCACACTTTTGCGATCAACTGAAATAGTC
>BGPR01038010.1:0-14893 GCA_013235015.1 Araneus ventricosus | reverse complement strand
CAAAAAAATTCAGAATCTAAATTTTTATCACGAATTAGATTTAAGTTCGCGACGAGAATTAGAGTAGTTTTTACTTTCTCGCGCGCGGCGCGCGTATACGAAGTATACAAAGAGAAAGTATTGTAATCGTCAAAAAATTCAAACTCGAGATTTTGACGAATCTCCACGTTTTAGACCTCCCTGAGTCCGAAAAACACAATTTTGGAATTATGTCTGTGTGTCTGTCTGTGAACACAATAACTCGAACACTATTAGAGCTACGGGGATGAAATTTTGTATGTGGTCTTTAAACATAATTTGTAGGTTTCTATCAAATTTTGGACAAAATCCGTCAGCGGGAAGTCTGTCTGTCTGCATGTCCGAAGTCATGCGAACACTATAACTCAAAAACTTGAATAGCTAGATGGATAAAATTTGGTACACAGTTTTATCGTCATGAATGTAGGTCCGTATAAAATTTTGGGCCAAATCCGTCAAAGGGTTGACTGTCTGTCGGTCTGTATAATCGCATACTTGTTAAGCATTCGTTTCAAAACTGATCTCCATGCGCATGCGTACTTAGCAATCTCTGGTACCAAGCGGGAGGATTACGCCACTTTGTCCTTGAGACGGAGTTTGTGATAGATATGTTTTATCTCCTGTTTTGTTTTCGCTCGCTCGTATAATAGCGGATCTTGCTGGAGTGTGATGGAAAATAAATATTGCTAAGTTTTAATACATAGGCATCTCTTTTAATATGATTCTTCACTTAAATATTTTACAATCACTATAATCTGCAATTAAAAACCTTCTGATATTCGTTGCATTCTGGATTACAGTAAGTTCGATTTTTTTTATCCACGCAAAGGGAGGGAAAATGACAAATTTTTGAGCAGTATACGAGAAAGTTTAGGGGAGGCCACTCCCACTGGTTTTTAAAACAATAGGTTTTTCCTCCGCTTATTCCCTTTTTATTTTATCGTATACAAGGCACACTAGGAAAAAGTTTTAAAATAGTTAAGAATTTCGACCTCGAGATTTTGATGATCAGAAAATCCATTTCTTCAATGTCTGCCTTACGATCTGTCTCTGAACACGATAGCTCAGAAACGCAATGACCTAGAAAAATGAAATTTTGTAAGTGACCTTTTCACCAAATTTTCCATGAAATCCATCATTGGGAAGGCTGCCTATCTACCAGTCCGATTGAATAGGATCACTCAAAAAGATATCAATCTAAAGGGATGAAAATTGACATATTGTTCTGCTATCACAACTAGAAGATATGTGCCCGTCTAAGACGGGCCTTTAGCCTGTAAACCATGTCTCAGAACTGATTTTAACAGATTTAGTCACGGAAGGCGTAATACAAAATCCCATGCACAATGGCAGAGTGCATAAGAAATAAATGAAAAAAATGTACAAAAAATTATCTTTTTAAAGATATCAATTGAGTTGCCTTACAATTTTTTCTTTAATTTTAATAAATTTTAAAAATATTTTTTGGCATAATTTGCAACAATACTTTTCATTGTTGAAGCGCAATTCAATCCATTTTCATTGTTTAAACAGATATTTAATTGCGTGTTTCTCTTTCATTGTTGAAAGCTGAGGCAATATTCTTATGCAATCATACGAATGGCTCGCTCAATAATGACGCAGACTAAAGGGCGGGGTTATTTAAAGCTCCTCCCAGCATTACAGACATATCTGGACAATTCTATCCTACATACTATGTAGAAGTGTAGCAAATTCTTCAAAGGATTGACTGTCTGTCAAACAAGTTTGCAAAACATTAGTTATCCAAAATTCACCGAAGAAATTTCAGGTTTTCTTTTATACACGGTGTTATTTAAAAGCTCTTTATATTTTTAAAACACTTGTATATAAGCAAGAAATTCAGCTAATGTTCTCAATTTTTGGAACTGTTTTTAAAAAATTCAAATTTTATAGTACGTGTTACAAAAGCTTAAGAAAATGTTAGATTTTGAAATTAGTAAAAATTAACCAAAAAATTTAATTTTTCATTTTAATATTCTACCACTAAAATTTATGCTTACATATAATAAAAACGTGTTGTAAAATAAACTGAATATTTAGTAGGTTTTAATAGAGTAAGTTTTAAAATAAGAAGTAAAAGTATATTAAAAGTTGCTTTTTCTCAAATGAATAATTGAGAATTTAATTATTGAATGTTCTTTTTAATTTGTATGTATTTTAATAGATCCAGTCGTTCAAGTTTTTCAGGATATTGTCGAAATTTCACATATTAGGCATCAGATTCCTGTTATACACTACAGTAGGTATGCGCGTTCATTTTACGTTTTGAGTTCACTCAGTTATTTAATAGCCAACTTAAATATAAAAAAAAAAACAGGAAATTTTAATCATAATTAAGTACTCTTGCATACAAGTACTTCCTGAAAATTAACTTTTAAATATAATAACAAAGTAATGCACAGATTTTTCAGTTCAGTTTAGTCATACTAACGTTTCGTTTTGCAGCAATACGAGGTCTAATTTGGGATAGACCTCGTAATTTTGAACAGCATGTGGTGTTTTGGCCTAGGTGCGACCAAATAAATGCAAAGCTTAGGTTGACCTAAGTATTTTATTTCACAGCTTTAATTTAAAGAACAAAGTCTAGTATGGAAGTCCTGGTTAAATAACTATATACAATGTTCGATCATTTAGTTCAGGGTTCTAGGACGTTAGAGTTCAATGGAGTCGTAGCCCATAAAAACAGTAATCCATTGATTTCACAGTTCTAGGACGTTAAAGTTCAATGGAGTCGTAGTCCACAAAAGTAGTAATTCAGTGCCGGATGGATAGCTTCCACCTTTCAGCGTGATAACCTATACACGAGACTACAAGGAGTGCTCGCAATTTGATGAGCCGAGAGTTCGGAAAAGTGCCGAATCTTCGTGTTTCTGCCAAAGTCCGAATTAATTCGGGACTTTAAATCCGAGCTGATCACACAGCTCTCTGTCGGTGCTTCCGGAGTCTGAAACCAAGTTCGAGTCTCCTAAACGGTTCTTCACCGCCCTCCTCGTTCTCCCTCCAGCATTCCGTCTTTATCCCCTACCTCAAGGGCTGGAGCTCCGCCTTCCTTCCACTCCACTGGCTAATCGTACTCCCGGGTGACCAACGACTAACCTTCCCTGTTCCCAGTGGTCAAACTCCAACCGTGGGGAAGGTTCTTGGATTTTGCCACCACCGAGCTATACAGGGGTGACACGAAAGGGTACCGCTAATGCGCTTTCTGACAGATATTGATTCCTCTGCTTTGTGGCGGCTCTCTGTGTGAAGCCACTACTCTTGCGCACGTCTCGTTAACGACCACCAGGTACAGCTGTCCTGCGGTCTGCGGCTGACATGAAACGAACTGGACTTTCTTTCCCCTGGGAACGGTGCTCTCGGGGAGGAAATACCACAACATAGTTTAGTCATACTAACGTCCCGTTTTGCAGCAATACGAGGTCTAATTTAGGATAGACCTCGTAATTTTGAACAGCGGAAATTTTGAAATCAAACAAAAAATATCTGATTAATTCCACGTTCAGTCATCATTTTTTGTCTCTATTTTAGCACATTTAGTTGGTTTATATTAATAAATCAGCTTAAGTTAGTTGGTTTATATTAATAAACCAACTAACTTAAGCTGATGAGAGACACTTATCTGCTATATACCGTCGATGCATTAAAAGAATTTTTTCAAAATCCTAAAAATATTTCCAAAAAATAAAAATATATATTAGAATTTCATAACTTATTACCAAAATAATCATTTTTAAGTGTCCATACATATCATATACATGGTGTGTTTGTCCCATCAAGAATAGATACGAAACGAGCAGTTTCGAATTTTATTCTGGAGAAAGTCTCATATAATTCAAAAAAACGTGTAAAAAAGACGAGACTAAAATTTTACGAAAGTGCCTGGGGCTTTTAATGCGTTTTTGATGGTGCTATGCTTTTAGAAGGAAGTGTCTCTAGAAAAATCCAAGTCTATACAGCATTAATGATAGTGAAGAAAAGTCGGAAGAAGGTATGAATAGTATTTTTTCTATTGAAGTGGGCTTGCACAGAAAGTTTCTTTCAACATAATATGCAATCTAAATATAATTTTCGCGGTACAAGAAATACTTATCCTTAAAATCCAGAAGTTATCCAATGTCTCGCGGCTTTTACTAAAATTGTACTATCATTTAAAAATGACTAGTAATTTTCTAAAATTTCTGTAACTGCCAAACAGCATTTTTTCGCCCTATTTTTTACAAGATACATTACAAAAATTCTTTTACACGATGCATTACAGAAAATCTTTTACACGATGCAAATAGAAATTTTAAAACTTTTAAAAGTTGCGGCTAATCTTACTTGGTCTAGTGTAACTACTCAAGAGTCAAAGACTCTTGATAACGGGGAAGTGTGACAACTTCTGTTGGTCAAAACAATCCAGAACACCTAGGTAGCACCCAAGACAAAAGTATGAGATAGTTCCTATATATGGAGATAAGTTGACTTCCTGGAGTAGTTTCAGAGAAATCTGACCCACCTTTGATTTTCGCTTTGAGGAAAACTTGCACCAGGCAGCCCAATCACAATGAGCAATTTGTTGCTAAATTGCATCTCATTTTTCAATAATGCTGTTTTATACCACATCCTGAAAATCAAATGAACAACCTTCTGCTCTGGTTAATATTCTTCAGCCATGAGATGCCTTAACCCACTAAACTATTGGTGGGCCTTTTTAAAATGTAAAAATTGGCAATAGCTTGATAATTAAAGAAGCGAGAAACTTCATCAAATAGTTATTCCTAAAAACACATTCCTCATAATATAAAATTTTGTTCACGCATCTATCAAATATCGCTCAAAGCTTTGAAACAGTTTGACTTAAACGTTTAAAAGTTAAAATTATAATCATTTTTTAATATTAAAATTAATCGAAAAAGGAAATTTAAAACTAACAAAGAATCTTAGAAGTCTATTGCTTTTTATTTAATATTGCAAAAATATTCGTAATTAAAAAATTAATGCACTTTAAAAATATTGTTGTTACAAAGAATACCAGAGCAAGTAAAAATGTTCTTGAAGGAATAATTTTCAGTATATGTTTTAAGAAATTTATAAAGGATGGTCCGGAACTTTACCAAAAAACTTCAAAGGGTGATCGTACACGTCAAACAAAAGACTAAAAAACTTTTGCAGCAGAAAATGGGGTTGCAAACACAAAGGGTAATCTTTAGAGGGGCCTTTTGCCAGTGAATTCAAAAGCAGATAAAGAGTACGACACAGATTTAATAAATACAAATTTCACAACATCACAGTTGCATAAATAACATTACAAATCTTACGCAACCTGACAGACATAAAGTCAAGTAGAATGTTTTATCAGGAACAAGCTTTTGGAATAATTTTAAGAAAGTATTTAAAGGAATTGCCGTTTAAAGCAATACACACTTCGCAAGTTGTTATTCATGCAGCTGGGTTGTTGTGCTAAGGTGAATTTACATTCAAATAAACCCTGAGTTGTATAGTTCAACTGGTATATCCTTTTCCTTTACTTAATTCACTGGCAATGAGCTCCATGTAACGGTCGACATTTGTGTTTGCATCCCCATGTTCTTTTGCAAAAGTTTTTTTTATCTTGACGTGTAAGATAATCTCAATAAGTTTGTCAATGGAGTTCTGAACCACCCTATATATTTTTATTTGTCCCACTGGGGCCACCACAAGTTTGGGGATGAGAAGCCGCCGGATAAGTACGCGAGGTCTCGCTTCCCTCTTGGGTACAATGGTGGTGTGTCTTTTAGGACCCGTCTCCGATGACGGGTCGTATCCCGGTAAACCGGGGGTCGTCACATGATCCGCTCGTAATGGGGGCTATTATGTGGGGACCAAAGCGTGACCGTCGTAAACTCCAGGCCCCATAGCTTGTTCGTGACGTCACTGTAGGCGATCGTCGATCACTGCGAACTGGATTCGGCTTTCGGCCGTATTGTGATGTTTATAAATGTGTTTCTTTAATTCACTTTCGAAAAGGCGATCATTTCATTTCCGATTATGTGATATTTTTCTTACACGAAATTAGAAAATGAATTTAAAATGGTATTTAATTGCACATAAACCCTTTTCTAATATAAAAGAAACTGTTTGGCTGTAAAATCTCAAGTGACTAATTTTCGACAACATATTGAGAATCTAATTTTCATATAATTGATTGTTGTGCATCTTTTCTTCAGCTTATAAGAGTTTTATACACACTGATAAAATTTCATTGCAATATTATAAAGATATTTCAAATACAAAAACACAGAAAAAGAAACGCAAACAGTTAGAAACAAAATAGATTTCATTTAAATTTTATTCCTGTCATTTTAATTTCAAATTCAAAAATTAATTAAAATTTATCAACTAAAGTTAAACATAAATAATATGAATTTTTCACCCTTCCTTATTTGCTATTTTATTTCAACAATCAAATATTTACATTTAATAGTCGACAATTCATTTTAATATATTAACAATTCATTTATTATACTAGCTTTCAAATATATGAAGTATTAATTTATTTAAGTGATATTGTTCAAATTTTATATTAAATCAAATTAATTAATTTACATTTAATTTGATCTGAATTTCAAACACACAAAACTAGAATCATAATATCTTTTATTTCATGATAAACTAAGTAAATACATTATTTTGTTCTGAAACCTTATTTTTAATTTACAATCACACAAACAGACATAACATTAAAATAGCAAATTATATTAAAAGTTTAATTAAAACTGATCTCACCTGTTATAATAAGTTTTAACATTGAAATAAATTACTTATAATATCCTTACTCTTTTTAGAGAATTTGGAATTTCTAGCCTTCCTTTTCTTTTTTCAGCTTTCTTTTCTTTGCAGCTAAGCTTTATTTTTTCTTCTTAACTAAAACTTCTATTAAATTATTATTTTTTTCTTTACATAATTATTTAAAAACATATTGGTTGAGCACGAAACTACATTCCAAATAACTGAATTAAAGAGATGTGCTTCATCAGCTATCCCCACTATTGTTACAAATTTCTTTTTTTCTACTATGTAGTGAAAGCAACTACTTCCCTTTGATCCTGGCTCTTATAAAGAGTATTTTTTACATATTTTTGATTGTTTTAAATTCCTTTTATAGTTATATAAATATTTATACAAAGAATTAATTATTATATAGATATTAATTATAAAGGTAACTAATTTCAGTAACTTGTCATTATAATTTCCAGAACTTTTTTAAAAATGACTTAAAAACTATATGGTATGGATGAGAAAATTTTATGACAACTTTTGGAACATATGTTATTTATGTGAAAATAAAATACTTTTGCTCAGTAGTTAATGCAAATACAAATATATTTTATTTCTGAAAAAATAAAGCAGAAATACATTATTTCCTTTCGTCATTTTATTTTAAATTTAAAAAATTACCTAATTAAAATTAGCAAGTGAAATTAAACATAAAAAATATGAATTTTTCACGCTACCTTTTTTAATATCGAGCTAAATTATGTAAAATTAATTTACCTTTAATTTTAAAATTTCATCACATACTTCATTGTTGTCACAAATAATGTAGTAAAGACAATTATTTTTCTTTGAGTATGAAATTCATGTACGTTTTCACAGCATTTCAAAACCTTTTTTTAAAAACGATATGGTAGAGATGAGAAAATTTTGACATCTTATGAAAAATGTATTATCTATATATACAAATAACTAAATTTCTTCTCAAATATTTTGTTTAGGAAAAAAATTGATTTAGCCTTCATGAAGGAGGTTTATTGTGTTGACACAAAGTACTAGTTTCTTTTAATCTATACTAATTTTATAAAATATTTCATTCTATTATTTTGGATCTAAATTTACACTTATAGAATTCAACGCAAACTGAATTTAAAGAATAAGAATTTAAAGATACACAGAGAAGAAAATACACAATTAGAATCATAATATATTTTATTTCTGGATATACAGAATAAAAATACATTTTATTTGTGTCATTTATTATAAAATACAATCTTATAAACAAAATGAAAGTAAGGTAATTCATGCAACAGTCGATTCTTGCATTAAAGTGAGAAATTAGGTTAAAAGCTTATAAAAATTTTATTTTAAACTAATGTCACCTTGTTATGTAAGAAGTTTTAAGATTATATGGATTATAAATATCTACTAGTTCTAAATTAATTTGGGAAACATTTGCAGTTTGAAACAAAATCTTAAAAGCTATAATCTGTTTCAAAAATTACAATCGTGGGTTTACACCATTTTTTACGCAGATGATTTGTAGTATCTCGATAAAGCAAAACAAAAAATCCGTTTTGTCTTATAGATCTATAAGCAGATAGTGATATAGTTAAGGGTAAAATATCATTATATCAGATGAACGCTTTCATACATTTATTATCTTCAAGAAAATAAGTTTGATCAATTAAAAAAATTAACTGCTTTAGCTAACAGCAGAATAATTGATAAGGGATTTTAGAAATTTATTAACTATAGTATTTTACATCTAATTTTCTTTTCATTTATAAATCACACCTATCCTTTTATACATAAATCATTATTAAAACTTCTTAAGCCATACTCCAGTTGTGTTTAAAAAGAGGAAAATTCCCACTTTTGATAAAATATGATTACCAATGTACACACGAGCTTCAAATTGCGAAGACATTAAAAAGGAATGACTTACCTTTTTAATCTAATAAAAAGTTCAATTTTTTGAATTTCCAGGGGCTAATATAATAATATTTTTACACAATATTAAATATCCACCTATTCTGTCGGTGTCACTTTTGATTATTTTTTTAAGCCTGACAGTTCACAAAACTTTTCAAAAGTATATTTTGATAGTCCTTCAGCTGCCAGCTGCTCTTGAGATTTAATATAATTCAGTTCAATTTCTTTCGTAGTCACTTTCTCACGCATGAAGTGATAACGTACATCTCAAGATTCTTCGTTAAACTTCCCATGTTGTCTTCTAACAGCTTCAAAGGGCCTTTATAAAATTTTCGAAGGCAAAAAGCTGCAGTCACAGCTCAACTTGCTGCAATATATTCATCTACAGTACTCAATGAAGCCACAGTAGCTTGCTTTTTTCGTAGTCCATGATACAAAGTCAAAAACTTTGAAAGATGCAGGTTTTTGGCAACAGCACAAGACACAGGCTAAAAAAATATTAAATAAATAAAGTGAAATTCCTTATAGATTAAAACAAGTATATATTACTACAGAATACATATTTTACTTGAAAGGTATGAAATGGTACATCAGCATTTAATGAAAAAGTACATTAAGTATTAAATACAGAATTTAAAAGAAAGAGAAATATTTATCAAAGAAATAATATTCAACACTATGTTATTTATGTTTAAAAATTAAATACTGATACCACAATAATAACAATATTTTATATGAGCAGTAAAGTGTTTTATGCAAGACATGGAAATTTAAATTCAAAACAGTTGCTTTGTTTCTATATGAAAATATCCTTTTTTTTGTAGATAATTTGGTTCATTTATTTAATTTTCAGGAAAAAATATTATAAAAAATTCCTCTTTCAAAACTTAAATGTGTCAAAATTTTACTACCCATTCTTTCAAAGAAAAAATTTAAATTCAAATATAAATCGCTAAATATTTCTATAAAATGATTATTTTGTTCGAATTCTTGTGAAACTTTGAATTTCGTAACTTAATTAATTATAACGAATAATTTGTTAAAGTTTTCTACAGACAAGATAGCATAGTATTAATAGCATTTTTTCTTCTTGATACAGTGACACATTGAAACATTTTTACAAATTTATCTCTTGCAACAAATCATCACATAGATAACAATAAATCCTCAATAGGTATCAAAAGAGTATTTTAAAATGTTTTTGAGATACATCACAACAAATAAGAATTATTTATTTAAAAATTAACTTTTAATCTCCAATTTGATTATTGAACACTGTTCCATAATTGAAAGCATACCTACTTCAGTAAAATAAAAATCAGGTTTACTTCAGGTTTGTTTTGGATATACAAGAAGTTAAATCCAGAGACAGAATATCGAAGCAAAATATTAAACAAAGTAAAATGAAATTTAACACTAGAAAATACCAGGAAACAATTAGGAGATATAACGGACAAGAGTAACTGTCATGCAAACAAAAATGCCAAAACATAAACAATAGGTAACTATAGTTTTTTTGTCATAGAACGGATGAAATAAATAAAAATAATATAAAACAAATCAAACTTACCATTTTATATGTAGTTGGAAAGAAGATTTCATACGAATCTAGCCGTTTAAGAAGCTCACGATCCAGCCTTGCAACAGACTGCACAGGCGATAATGGCGACCTGTTACTAAATTCCGAAAGTTCAATATCGCTTACTGTGACGTCACGGGCTCAGCACAGAGGGAGTTGGATGGCCTGTATAGCGATGGTAACGGCCAAAGTGCCCGATGTCTGTCGTGGTGGCTGACCATTCATTTGTTCTTGTATGGCTTCGAGCCAGGCCATCGTGATTCTGTGTGATTTATTTTTTGTATGAAAAATGAGAACTCATCATTTAATTTTCCCAAAGCCAAAACATATTTTCCATGAAAACGCGTAATAGAATACAATTCATAACTTCAGTCAGTAGAGTTTAAAAACTACGTCTTCATTGAATTATAAATCACGTGTCGATCGCTGTTTACGTCAAATCAGTTTTACATTTTACTAAATAGTTCTCTGTGCTTTCAGAAAATAGACTAACTCATTTGTTTGAACTTTCCGGTGAAAGCCTTCGATTTGCGAGTTAAAGTCATTTGCATAAAAAAATTAATCTAAAATTAAAATAAATCCAAGCAGACAGAAAAAGAAAGCGGAAGCAATTGCAGAAAATCTCTAAAGTAATTTCCCAAGAATTATTCTTCTTAACATTTCTCGTTGCATTTCTTTTTTTTCTGTTTACTTACGAGAAATCTCATTTTAGGACATAATTGTGCAATCTTCACTGCTTTCCTTATCTTTATTTGCATAATTTCATACTTTTAATATATATTAAATTGCACTTTTGTCTGAATGGAAATTCCGGTTTATTAAAGTAACTCAACAAAAAATAACATATTCCTTAGGGAACATTATTGGAGGATCAATTCATATTCAGCAAAACTGATGTAAGATGCTCACTTTTGGTTGTTGAAGAACATTTATGAGACACCAAAATTTTCAATTTTATAAGGATTTTTAATTATTTCAGCTGAATTGTAATTACCAAGAATTCTACATTGCAAAAGTTCGTAAGATCAACAGCAATCCTCTCGAATAAATTTGTTTAAGAATGCAAATCTTTCACGTACATTTCCTGTGCATTGTGCTTTACAGCATGAATTGATGGTTTAAGCAGCATCTGAATTTTTAAATAGCTTCCAGACAATTTACATTGAACTTCACAGGTATTTAAAACGTTATTTGTAAATATTATTGCAGACAAAAATATTTTTAAATGACTGGATTCTTATTTATTGGATTACAGTCCAATTTCGTAATTGTATAAGGTTTAAGGAACCGTTGCTAGATATATTTTTTCCTGTGCAGTATGTATGGTTTCCAGCTGAATCCAGTCTATGAATTTTTAAAAGAATCAAGACACAAATTTTATTCCAGAGTTTCAAGGGTGTTCTTTAGAATAAATTATGCATTTGTATGTTAAAAGCGTAATTTTGAAAGAAAAATACGGATTTATAGGATTGTAAAGGCAATTTTCAAATATGCTAATTTTTCTAGTTGTTCTCAATATTTAGAATTTTTGGAATAATATGACGTAAATGAATTATATTTATGAGACATTTTGAAAAAACAGCTTGACATTAGAGTTCCTTTAATCTCAGTCTCTTTGAAATCTCTTGTAAATACTCTTGTGTCAATGGTGTTGACTTTTCTGTTCTATTTTAATGTTTAATTAGACGATTTCCATTAAATACTGCGATTTTATTGAGACTGATTATACTTTGCATTTTTTTGGAATTTCAGTCGCCAACTTTAAAGATTTACTGACTTAGCCTTGCCCTGGCTTGTGGATTTCACAAAACCACAATGAAATCTTCGCTTTCGGAAATGAAAATAAAATTTGATTTGTCAATATTTGAATTTTGGCAGAAAGATAATGTAGATAAATGTAACTTGCTGATGTCAAAGGTATAATGATTACAAGTAACAATGGAAAGTTACTGTTACCCACCTAAAAGCTTATGGATCGTGACATATCAATCTTTAAACTTAGCAAATTTTCTTATTTTTTTATCGCCCGTGATGATATGTAGTAGGACGTAGAATAAACACCTCCTTTGTCATTTTCCCCAAAATCCTTTATTCTAAAGTAAAAACTCAACAGCAGTATTCATGACTTAAATTTACAAATTTTAAGCACTTTTCAACTATCACAAGAAAAATGACGGACTATATAAAAAGATACATCGAAGGTTACTTTTATATATTATTTTCTTTAATCTGATTTAATTTTAAAATATTTAACTTTACCCAAATGATATGTTTCAAGATAGTCCTGAATCATTTAACTTAAATGTAACTTCCAGACTTCATATTTAAAAATATGAGCTGCAATATAATATTGATTCATTTTGATTTCATGTATTTATCACAAAGGCTTTTCCAACGAAAGGATTCCACGTAGCTGAATCGTTACTATTTCATATTTTTAAAAAAACCTGCGGAAATCTTCAAGGAAACTGAGTTTTTTTAATGCAGCTCATAATATAACTACTAATGAATTTATGAGTGTTAGTTAAATATAATTTTGAGTTGCATTTGTTTAACAAAAAGTAATGGACACACACATGACTTTACTAATAATATTCGGCAATCATTCAACTCTGTTATGAAAGTCAGATAGCTCATACCAATGAATAACGATTCATCAATAAGCTTAAAAATTAGATTATATAGAGTAGGATATATATTTCAATCTACTTTTCTTCATAGCACCAAAACAATGTACTACGCATATTATTTCGCAATTTTAATTGAATAACAAAGTAATTTGTAGTTGAGTAATAATTTAATTATAAATATTTTCCCCAAAAATTAACTTTTTATACTCTTTTATTGAACCTGGCTTGTTTCAAGTCTGTGAAGAAGGGATTTTTTAATCAATTTTTCCCTACCTTTCTGATGCGCTAGAGCTTTAACATTTTGCCCAATTATGTATTCTGACTGACAATACACATTTTAATATCTTTTGAACTTTATTATCAATTAATCGAGTTATTTAATTAAATTATGTTTCTATATGAGTAGCGCAACTTCGAGGTGAATTCGAGAAAGAATTAACTTTAAGTTTCCTTAATATTTATAATAATGAATTATGAATTAAAAACTAAAAAGTAGAAAATAGTTTAAAAATATTCTACTTCTTAGAAAACTAATAAAAGTGTATATTTAATTTTTTTTCATTAAATTTATTTCTCTTCTATCTAAAAGAAAAAAGGATAATTTTGTTTACAACTCGAAATGTTTCAACCTTCTATAGAGCGTAACCACTTTTCTATTTCAGTCGGGAAGCAGTCTTATTAAAGATAAGATTAAATATTCTCAAGGAAAGATTGTTTAAGCTTCTTTTGATTGGTTTGGTTTATTTGTATTACGCTGGACAATTGATATAAAGATTGGAGCTGGAATTTCCTAAATGAAGCTAACAAGTTTTTCTTATATTTAATCATGCCGACGAACTCAGTTTCCTACCAGCTTTTCAAATAGATAAAAGGAAACAATTGTCAATTGTTATGCCAAATATTCCAAACAGGATGTTGAACACTAGAACAATGCATGAGAGAAATAAAATGTTAGAGATTCCTTATATCTTAGCAATAACATTATCAAATTTGCAGTACATACAGTTCAGCAACCGGAAAGAGGTTTCAGGCAATGAGTCATATGAGCGCATTTCAGGAGTTCTTTGTTAGATCACGCTCAGTAAAATGTAAACATCACCCTTCCGTTCTTCACTTTCCCTCCTATTTTGATGAAAATAACTCCCCCGGCGCATGCGCAAAAGCGCGGAGGGTATCCGAATCCGTTGCTAAACACTAGCAGACTTGCATTATTGCGACTATTTAATGGCTCTTTTAACGGCTAATTAACGAAATTCAATCGGTCTTTTATTATCATTACTTTTTATTGTTATTAGTATAACGATCACTTAAGCTTTCCAGATTTCGTCATTGTGACACTTTCAGATAAATTGATTAAAAGAAATTCTTAATGTGAATTCAAAACCATTTTTTAAGAAATAAATTCAAAATTTAACTTACATCTTAATCCACATTAACTTGTGTTGGTCATTGATATAGATCTGAAATTGAAGTGTGATTTTTTTTACTTTTCGACATTCAAGGTAATAAATATTGCATAGCCATTCAGAAGGACCATTTAACACTTTAGATGCCATAAAACTCGTTTCTCGTCGAATTTTTTCTCATTGAAAGCGATATAGGACGGCATGTCGTAATGTGATAAATAACCAGCAGGAATATTTTCTTCCCGAGTTTCTCGTATACTTACACTATATGGTGTGCTTTGAATGAACAAGGCACAGTGAAGAAAATCACGCATTCATTTTGTACTTCTTTTCTTTGATCAATTAATTCTAGAATTTGATACAGATTTGCAATTTTGATTTTTAAACCACATATCGCTTTTCATTTATATAGCGTGTTATGTTTCTGATTTATTGTATTCACATATACACGGATAGATAGGTAGTCAACAATTTGGTGAAATTGCTTCAAAATTTGATACAGATCTTCAAGTCTGGTGAAAACTCAACATCCCAAATATCATCTATCAAGCTTGTCCCTTTTCTGAGTT
>BGPR01038009.1:1659-14893 GCA_013235015.1 Araneus ventricosus | reverse complement strand
TCAATTTCATGTTTCAGCATAACAACCAAACTTCTACATACGTGAAAAAATCGCAAATATAATTTGAAGACAGTGTAGGGGATGGAGTAGAGGAATCATTCTTTAGCAGCCATCTCCTTTGTCCTGAATTCCACTCTCAATTATATGTATACACCTATTTTAAACGGTCGATTCTGCCGAAGGCTTATCTTGATTACTTTGAAGCTAATACCTCATTTTGAAAAAAAAATCTATCGAGGAGGCCCCATCACTACTCTATTTATTTATTCAGAAATGCAGAATATAGAAAAAAACTTTCGTGTTTCTAGTAAAGGTAGATTCCTTTACGCAATGTTAAATGAAGAATATTATATATTGACTACACATAGAGAGAAGCAATGGACGTATTGTTCTTAAATGCATCGTACATTTTATTAACCTCTGTTGCTCTTTCATGACATTTAATTTCTTTTACTATATCAAAGCCTTCTGATTATCCATTTCATTCCAAAAGTTATGCTAGATTTATTGGTCAGTATATTACTAATTTTATATCCTAATTACATAATCATAGGAATCATAAAGAAATAAAATATCCCAGCAGAGCAACATTCCTAGATAATACTAAATATAGATCTAAAAAAGCAACAAAAAAATTGACAATCTGATGAAATGAACAGTATGGATTTAAAAAATTAGTTATTTAATCTAGGTTACTATATATAAATTTAAAGACTACTTGGTTATATGCAAAAATCATACATTAAGGAAGAGAACATTACTAGAATGGGCCCAGAACCCCTGGTTAAGAGATAATAGTCAACCCCAACACATGTCAGAATAAAAAATTCATTAAAACATTGAGAGCTGCAAATTTAATATGCAATGAAAGCATAGGATATCAATGTTTTTATCTTTGGAACAAATAAAACCCTATACTGGAGCAGTTAAAAGGCAAATACTTGACAGAAAATCCCAAAACACCTTTAAAGCAATGAGATATTTTCAATATAAAAAAGCGATAAAGGGGAACTCTTATATATATCATTCGGCTATTCTAGTATTAAATTTATTAAACAAATCTTGCGCAGTAAGTGTTTTAGTTCCATCAAATTAAAGTAACCTGTCAAACTAGATAATCCAATTATCAAAATTAACTATTAAAATTAACTGCCTAGATTTTAATTAAATTTAATCCATTTTACTTCTAAAATAAAAATTAAATATTTAATTAATTCGTGATATCTCTACTAAAACCTTTTATGGCCTGTAGTATATGCCAGCAACGAATCTTGTAATTATCTAATACTCATCTTGATTTAAATAGTGCTATTGTATCTGGTATGGCTGTATGCCCACATCGCGTCCTAAACCAGTGGGACTGATTTCAACTAGACTTTCCACACTTTACTTGAGATAAGTATTCATCTCACATTCTTAAAGCCCAACAAGTCACTTCTTAAAATTCTGCTAATTCAAAAAATTAAGCAAGGTGTTCTTTCCAAGGATATCTTTGGAAAACATTATCTCAATACGAACCATTTTACACTCATTAAATTCTAAAAAAATCTTAGTACTCCAGTGAGAAAATTTGCTTCCATACAATTTGTTCTCCTATCTTTAATATTCTTTCAAAAAGTATATAGACCTGCAAATAAATATTCTTTATATTGCTAAGAAACAGAATATTAATGAATATATATAAATGCCAGAATACATCTACAGAATTTTGACGAATGCTAAAGGAAATCTTAAAAGTAGACGATTGTGTTAAATTCTGAGTATCTGGTGACAAACTAATGATTGACTGATTTTCATTCTTTAAATTAATGTACACGAATCCTACATAATTTTAATTGTTCTAAAATATTCATTGAACCCTTTCTCTCTACTCTTTAGTAATTCTAACAAGACTTGAAGTAAATTTATATAAATAAAATACACTATCCTATGGAGAAAACGTAATATGAAAATCGTTCTTTCTTAACTGATATTCCTACTTTGAATTAAAACGTTCTAGACTAGAAAAGGAATCTCCAGTAATTATAATTCCTTATACGAAGTTTTCATTAAAAATTTACATGAAAGAATTTCAATCCGAGCAAACTGATATATTTCAGTTTGTTTTATCTTTATAGCTATGTGGGAGGATTCTTTAGTTTCACCTATATAAAAGGAACTGATGAGTTTTCAAATACAAGGTGTCGTAATGTATAGGTTAAAGTGTATTCTGGTGAGAAAACTACTTCACCCTACACCCCTCAAGTAATCTTACACAAAATTGCACATCAAAGGGTTCATAGTGACATGTGATAACTCTAATTGAAATTTTCTTCTATCTCTCAACTGTAAATCTCTAGCTTGCGGGGAAAAGATAAATCAGGGTGGGGACTTGAACAACGCTTTAAGCCCAACTTCTTAAACAATCAGCTCCAAAAACTCTCTTACATAAAAAAAGTTGTCTGCTATTATTATGGATAATTCCACTAACTGAGCTTTCCCTTTCCCATCTCAATCGTAACAGAGTGACAGCAGGAAAATCTGATAAAATTGGGGGGGGGGGACTGAGTATCGCTTCAGCCTACAACTCTAATCAATCTAATTCTGACAAAAACTCTTAATAGTGAAAGCTGTCTGCTATGATAAGGAGGCCCTAACTGAATTGTTTCTCATCTCTAGTCATAACAGAGCTATGGGGAGGGATTGAAAATGATTTCCTGAGTCAAGTAACTTTAAAAAATTGTAGAAATATCAAAAAAGCTCTGAATATGCGCTGTTTCCATTATGAAGAAGCAATAATCTGCCCATCTTGATCTTTCATCTCTAATCTCAATCGTGGGAAGAATTATATGGGAAAATGAAAATATCTAGTCCTCCACCATTCCACCTCTTTGTATTATTAAATGCATCTATAACTCGCTCATGGATATTTCACTGACCTTAAGATATATCCCCGCTGGTTAAAATCTAATCAAATTTCCTAGTTATCGTGTCTGTGATACAAGTGTGCTGCTATGTATATACGTCCTCTACTAATACAAGGGAAAAGCAAATACTTGGGCCCCATTCCCTGCAAGGATTGTGTTTTCAGCAAGAAATGAAAGGGTAAGAGATTGCAAAACACGAGATTCTCCAAATGCTGGCAGGCTGCATGGCTAAAACGTACCTTTAGGGGAGGAGGGAAGGTAAAAACTACCTTCTTTAGCCTATAACTCTGCTTTTAAATTGCAGTTATCAAAAAAAAGTTTAAATTTAAAGACGTTCGTTATGAGGCAAAAGTAACAATCTGCCTATAGGTTCTCATTTCACCAGGGAACAGAGAAAGTGCTGCACCTCCTGCACCACCCACCATTCCACCCTTGAGTTTTTCTGATAGCCCATTCTCTTGAACTCAGACTGAGATTTCTACTATCTTTACAACATAATCTCAGCAAGCATGCTATACCAGACTAAAATTAATTCCAGTTAATGTAAGGTTCATAAGATAATATGGAAAGTATATATAGAGAGAGAGACGAGAGTATATATATATATATATATATATATATATATATATATATATATATATATATATATATATATGGTTATATAAACTTTTAAATGAAGGGGTGGCCTGGGGTTCTAGGGTCATGATCGGTGAAGATCTGCAAAATTTTCCTGAAAGTCGCCATGAGAATCCATTGCAATAGGTAGATTCTTCCTATAAGGGACCTACCTAAAACTCCACCATAGAGATGGATAAGGAAATAAATACTATAGCCTTAAAAAAACACAGATGAATAAAAAAATAAATAACAGGAAAGACACAGAAATCACTAAAAAATACGAATGAATTTAAAAACATACAAAATAAAAAAATACTCAGGAAATACAAAAAAGCCGCAAAATATCTGTAGAAAAAACGTAGGAGTTATATATTAAAATATATCTATATCACTGAGCATCTGTTAAAAAATTTTATAAAAAATTATAAATAGAAAGTTACGCTCTGTAATTAAACCTGGTAAATCTAATTTGGTACAAACAACCTCCCTTCCCTAGACTTCTAGGTCGAATAAAATATAAGGATACGGCCTAATATGTCACTTCCGCAATCAATGGCACTAATTATCTATGATAAAGCAGAGATACAAAAATATCAAGCATCGAACTCAATGCCAAGATGTTAAGTATAAATGAGATGAGGAAAGCAAGTAATTTGAAGATCTTTAATCAAATGTCGTAGTATTCTAAGAACATCGACGATACATTGATCATATATTAGATATAATTGGCATTTAGGTCTTTCTCTAAACCGATGAATGTACCGAATCGATACAAGTTTTCTCCCAGTGTCCAACCAATTGTTGGTCTGAAACGCTGTAGCTTGCAGGGCAATCTAGTAATTACTACTCGTCTGAGCCATTGCAGCCTCCCAAAAGCCGTAGAAATTTGTCGTAGCTTAATGAATTGTGTAAGCATGTGGCTGAGACATGTCTAACCTATGATAACAATTATATACAAGCATATATTCTGTGGTTATGTTAAATGATGCATTTTGCTCAAGAACGGTACCTCTGATAAATGCACCTTAGAGACATCCTCTGGCGGTGTCTGTGTTTTGACTATGTAAATTCAATTCATGTGAAATTGTCCGTACCGACCTAAGAAAGCCAAGCAAATCTAGCTTCAAGATACTACTGCACATTAATTCTGATGTTAATTTATCGGGACATCTGGATAGATGCTGTCTATGAGATCTGTTAATATCAATATAGATGAACTTAGTAAATTCCTATTTTCAATGACTACTGCTCCTATTTTGATTATGGAATTAGTGATTTGGAATTGATCCAGGTAATTCAAGTCCTCCTAACTCCTATAAGGAAATACACCCTACTAGCTTTATACTCTGTATAAGGTTAACTTTACACCAATGGGGCTCTGTATCTTCTGAATCTGACGGCAAGCTCTGTAGCAACTGGGAACTGCTTTTCATTCATCAACCACGCAATTCTAGCCATCTAGAGCCTACCTCTGCAGCACTGCATGTGTAAAACTTATAATTCCTTTACTTTCGCGAATTTGATAAATTAACTGTACCAATCTCTATCCTTTAAACTAACCATGTGTAGAAATTGTCCGTACGATCTTTAAGCAGTTACAAATCTGTCTGGATACTGCCTAGATTATCATCTGATACCTAATGGGACATCTGAGTAGATGCCATTCCAGGTGATCTGCTAATGGTCACTGAGCAGATGAATCCTAGCAATTCCTTGTCACCGACTGCCCATTTGATTAAGGAATTGAAGAGGACTTAAATTGATCCAGGCAATTCAAGTTCCTCCTATCCCTATATGAAATAAATTTACTGCCACTTTCTATACTGTTATATAAGTTGGAACTTAACTTAATGGGAATACCTTTGAATTCGACTATAAGTTTGCAGCAACTGGAACTAGTCTATCAAATCACGCAATTCCCTAGCCATCTAGAGCCACTGTACCTTCTGCACCGCGCGTGTAAAACTTATAATTTTAATGAATTCCGACAATTCAACTGCATCTAAATCTGAATCTCTTTAAACTAACGGTGTGTAGAAAATTCTGCAAAATGATCTTGGAAGAAAAGTCACAAATCTGTCTGGGTGGATATTGCAATGCCTAGCCATTCTGATACCTACTATCAAGCGATGCACTATAAGATCTATAATGCCTACTGAGCAGATGAACTTAGCAATTCCTTTTGCCAATGACTGCCTCTACTCTTGATTTTATGACCACTCCAGGCAACCGCAAGTCCTCTATCTCCTAAGTATAATAACGAATAGCTTCTTAAGTACCTTCCTTGTATATAAATCTGAACTTTAACTTAATGTAGTTTGTATCCCCACTCTAAGAAAGAGAGACAATAAGTTTGCAGTAACTAAATATTTATCGCATCAAACTACGTTGATTTTAGCCATCTAGAGCCCACTTTCAGCCTTCTGCGAGCATCATGAAAGTAAAAACCATGGTTTCTTTCGTGGATTTCAGAAATTCGTATATTTCAATCATTCTCAATTCTGAATGAGCCTACATTATAGTAAAGATAAATTAATCACTTTTATCTGAACTTACTGAAACATAAATTAGTTTTAAATTAGGTCTAATAAATTTTCCTGAATCTGGGCAACTAATATACATGCCACTGCAGATGTCATTAATTTGAGAAATTTGCTAAAATGAATACAGGGACATATGCAAAATGGAGTATTGATATGTAACTAAATTCTTGCTATGATGCACTGCTATCACCCAGATGAGCACGTAAATGTCCCTTCTCAAATCTCTGAGAGATCTAAGATGAAAATTCCTGTGTTCAAAATCGCGTGCATTTTGGAAGGTCAGCCTTTAAATAGCGGGTAAACAGTCTGTTAAATAAAGGTAAAAAAATTTAAAATGTCAATTTGAAATAGAACCGGAAGTTCTTAGTAAGAGTTGACTTTAACTTCTGTCTCTACCTACGTAAGAAATCTAAAATATGGATAATTTCCAGAAAAGTATATATAAATAAAATATCTTATAACAATGTATTGACCTACTTTTGGCAAAATATCAATTTATTTAAAGAAAGTCCACTAAAAATGTTGCATTTTTGCTGAAGAATTTTACGTTCAGCTACAGACAGAAAAAAATCTAAACGTTCAAACTCGGAATTTCTATACGTGAAATTAATCATCTCTCACCTCAGAGCTCCTAACCACGCCATGGCAACTGCTCGCAGTACCTTTACATTTCAGAACTAAGGCGGGAAGGCTGCCAGGAAAACTAACGAAGCGCGGTAATTTTAAGGGGATTTTAAAAGAAAAATTTTTTCTCTTCCGATTCTTAGTGAAACGCCCTTTTAAGCGTTTCGTCTTATACATTAGCGAAATTATGCGGATAATTTACCCTTCTCTATTCTTCAAGCGACGCGATTTTTTTCCTCCAAGATGAGACTTTATTGTTACGTTTAGTTATTTTTCCTTGTCAAGAGCTGTTTGGAAAAAATTCCTCGAGATTTACTTGAAAAACTAAACGAAGAGGGAGCGAAAAAATAAGATTAACTTGAAACTTCTATTTGGAAATGATTAGTTGATGGTATTAGCAACCCCTCTCCTTCTGTTTCATTTTGGGGATCTTTCAAGCCGAATAAAAGAATTCTGGAATAATGCAGACTATTTTCTTCTCAATTCATACTAATTAACTTAATGTATCTCTTTTTTCCTTCTGAATTTCTGTTCTCATTTATTCTTTATTAATATTGCGCTATTTTTCAAATAAATTAGTTTGATTAGCAAGGATAATTTAAATACTGTGAGAGATTCAATTATAAAGAATACGTCTTTGGATTTTTCACGAAACTTTTAAAACATTACGAAGCTGGAATTGAGAGTTTTTTTGCTGAAATGTCTGAAAAAAAATTATTGATTTGTTTAAATAATTGTTTTCGAAACTCTATAAACATACCGAAGGCTTCTTTTTTCGACTTTTATGTCAACGATTTTAGCAAAAGCGTTTATGAGTTTGAGAAGACAGTTTATAAGTTTTGCTAAAAAATCACAAGAAAAAGACATCTGATTTTTCGAAGATTATCTAATCTACTGTATCCTAAAAGAAGATTTCAAATCTAAACTGTAAATAATTTTACAAATCATACATCAGTCATTCTGTGCTTGAATCCTTTTCTTTATTTTTCTATACATGGGATTTAACCCTTTCGCGTTCATTGGTTTCGCAGTGAAACAACACATTGAGCATTTTTTACTGCTATACTAATGTTTTGCTAATACTACATTTGTTACTACTGCTACAACCGCTAATACTAAATACTACAACTGCTAATACTACATTTTTTTACTAATTTATTGTATCCTAAAAGAAGATTTCAAATCTAAGCTGTAAATAATTTTACAAAGCATACATTAATCATTCTGTGCTTGAATCCTTTTCTTTATTTTTCTATACATGGGATTTAACCCTTTCGCGTTCATTGGTTTCGCAGTGAAACAACACATTGAACATTTTTTACTGCTATACTAATGTTTTGCTAATACTACATTTGCTACTACTGCTACAACCGCTAATACTAAATACTACAACTGCTAATACTACATTTTTTTACTAATTTATTGTATCCTAAAAGAAAATTTCAAATCTAAGCTGTAAATAATTTTACAAAGCATACATTAGTCATTCTGTGCTTGAATCCTTTTCTTTATTTTTCTATACATGGGATTTAACCCTTTCGCGTTCATTGGTTTCGCAGTGAAACAGCACATTTTTTACTACTCGTGGGCGAAACGTAGCGTCATTTTTCTTTCATATCTTAAGAGCCAGATATATATGCCAACTTATATAAAAATTCCATTTCAACAAAATTATTAGGGTTCTTGCACAAATTGATATTTTTTAAAATTGAATCTTCAAAAATAATAACGGATTTTATGATGATTCGATGTCCTGATTACTCACGTATTCTAATAAATTAAATACATAATTTAAATTGCATTTAGTTTATAACTAATTTGGAGGAAAAATAGTCCGTTACCGTTCATTGATTTCACAGTGAAACCACAAATTTCTTGAAAATGAAAAAATGCTAATATTTTTCTTTACATATTTATGATCACCTACATTTCTAATACTCATATTTGAAATAAATTTAGCAATTTTCAAAACGAAACAAGTTGTGAGCCTTAAACGGCTAAAATGAAGCCAAATAAATATTTACTACAAACGCAGATCTATCTCATATTGAAAGTATATTAATATATCTGAGGATTTCTAAAAATACATATACTAACACAGCATGCATAAATATATGCAATACATACACTAGTATGCAGAAATTTATGTAATGCGTACACCAGCATGCAGATACATATAAAACACATACACTAACATGCTGAATTTAAGGGCGGAATTAGTTTTGAGCTCCGTAAGTTAACAGGAAAAAAATTGGGGCTGTAAATCAATATTACAGCTACCTTATTGCATTCCTGAAGATAATTCTTAAAAAGGTGTTTTTGCAGCAATTAATAATTTGGATACTGTTAGGACTACATCAATAAAATGCTTTATCGAGTGAAGTATGGTTATACAGAAGGTTATCCGGCAACGAGGAAGAATGGGAAAAGGTTTCCCTTAGTAAGTAGGGTGGGCGCTCTTCTATGGAGAAAAAAATATTATTAATCAAAACCTACCTATGCAGAAAAGATGTTCTATGGTATGGAGATTAAGAGAAAAATAATAAAAAAAATTAAATTCAGAATTTAATTTTGCCGCAAGGGGGTTGAATTTTCGAAAAAAATGGAAAAATAATTAATTTTGATTATACGATTCTTTAAAAAAATTATTATAAATCAAAACCTACTTATGCGGAAGAGATGTTCTATGGTATGGAGATTAAGGGGAAAATAATAAAAAAAATTTAATTCAAAATTTGATACTGCGGAAAGGGGGTTGAATTTTGAATTGAAGAACCACTCTATTGTCTCAGTCAGTTGTAAATGATTATGACCATGACCAGTTTGGTTTATACTTAGATGGGCGAAAAGACAGGACTCTATCAATGGAAGACAACAGAATAAAAGTCATAATAGAAGAACAAAAAAGAACTTGATAAAAGAACCTGGATCTGAGAACATCGGCCACGTGTCTGTAAATTTCGGGAGAGATCAAATCATTGGAAATCACATATATAGTTCTTTTGTCATGCGTTTACAATGACATAGATGTGACAAAGTTGGTTGCGAAGGAACATCTGTCAACACAGGTGTCAAAGGAGGTATTATACGTAACATGGAATCGTCCATTACATTGGTATGTGCGCCAACAAGCTTCCACCACGTCATCTTTTCGCGCACGTGGATGGAACCACAACTGGGCCCAGAAGCCTGACTGGCAAAATAAGAAAATCGTTGGCCGGATGCGAGTTACCTGTAGTTTCATCCACGAGAATAGAATACACGCTATGTGAAGTGACTAAGAGAGTGAATGTGAAATCCCTTAATTTCAGTAGATTCTGTATATAAATTCAGCTTAGTTGTTGCTAATTTATTACATATATTTCTTGCCTTTAGACGGATATAGCGTTTACTTGATTTTGTTGTTGTTAGACGTCTTACTGCAAATTTCTTACCCTTCTATCAGAGCTTCGGGATGTTCTCTATTCAAAAGAATTTATGCTTAGGCAAAACCAGTCACTACAATAATCATATTAGGCACTCCTCCAACTCATCAATCATTTTTCCCTGTATAAAATGATCGATTTAGTTTCTTCTATGCATGTTGTATTTTAAATCAACAAGGATTTGCAACGATGGCCTATAATACCACTATCCATGTACATTTTTAACATCGTCCTGCCGACAGTGGTAAAAACAGTAATCAGACGAAGTGCTCGCACTTGATATGTGATGGAGTTTTCAGGAAATACGGACATAATTCTCCATTATACCAAGCTAGAGTTTGTTTTTTCTAGATGCTAAATGACACTTTAGGAAATTTCATGGCTGATTGCCTTTTCACGTTTTTCTTTCTTTAAATTTGCACTCTAATGTATAGTAAATTTTCCCGGTTAACTTCATCAGTTTCTCCCATTTCCTCCACCTTGAAAAAGGATTTAGCACTGTATTTTTGGAATGTCACTGCATTTCCTTAATAATACATTGTTTTATTTTGACCAACATCCTTCTTAACTTTTCCAAACTGGTTTTAGGGTCTATGCCTAACTTTTAAGATAAGTCAAATAAGGACAAAATTCCATCTGACCTCACTGTGTGTAAAGTGATAGTTGCAATCCAAAAACCCATGTTCCGGTGAAGGAATTTTATGTGAATATATTCTTTCAATCATTATCGGAAAGAATCATTTAAGTTACACTGGATATCTAAATATTACTTGCTTAAACATTTAATCCTTTTTCTTACATGAAACATATATTCAGCGGTAGTTTTTCGCAGAGATTTTTTTGGCTAGGAGACAGGATACATTAACTGTTTAAACTTGATTCAATCGGAACTTGATGTTTGTTCGAAAGAAATAATTTTACCCCTTCTATATTTACATAATGAAAGGCATAAATCGAATGTGTTCTTCGAAGACCCGTACAAAATTTTACACAAGGATTGATACTTTTTTAAACTAATCCTCTTCCAAGCCTTGGCTGTGAAATTAATAAAGAAGCCATAACTTCTGATTTCATCAGAAAAGAAGTTGACATCCTATGAACATCGCTTGTATGAAAAAATTCAAAGCCTCTGAACATACCACAGTGGAATTCAGTAAATTTATAAATATATTGCTAATATTTTATCATTTGGCATTGCTTCTTTATTACCAGTGCTATTGTTAGAATAAATTTCTGCAACTTTAAACTGATTAAATTAAATTCGCAGTTGATCACTAATTATAATCAAATCAATTTATGGATTCAGATAATTAAATTTATAGTTAGTGTTTATGTGTGCAGCCCAACACCCAACTTTCAGCTTGGATGCTATGAATTATCGCCAATTTATATGCAACTTTAGTCGCATTAAATTTACCATCTCGTTACAGCCGAGCTCATCGCAAAATGCATTGGGGCTCTATAAATGTCACTGTCCCTTAACAACTTCGGCATAGATTGGAAAGAACAAGCCACTGATATCCATCTAATTCAAGTCAGCAATCCTTTTAGGAGATAATGATTCAGCAGCGTAGGGATCTCATGATGCCACGAAAAATTTCGGGAACTTTGCCAAAAACTTAACGGAGCGTTGTAATTTTAAAAGATATTGTATATCGGTTTTGTTTTTCACCTCCCCCTCTCCCCGTCAAATGATTCTAAAAGTCTCAGAGATTGGTCCGTCCGGAAATAATGTAGCGTGTCTTTTTATGGCCCTAAAGTATCACTTGTTATGTCACCCGGGTGAAAAATAGTGAGTTTTTGACGACAGCGTAACTTGACGCTCGGTTGAGCTTACACGACAATGCAGTTTCCGCGGATGAACCAGGAATGCGTTTTGCCTCGCCTCGGCTATTGATTACGTAAGGGCTGTAATATCAGTGAAAACTGCTCAGCCTACCTAGCAGAAAATTATATCAGTTATTTTTGACGCTCTCCGCACAACGGGAGAATTTTGAATAAAATTATTAAAGCTGAATTATACGGAGTTACCTCTCTCGGTACATTATTTATAATCTGATAATGATAGATGTATAGTAAATGAAGCGTTCTTAAGTTTCTTTGTAATGACATTAATACAAAATTAATGGCTCTGAAAGCTTATTATAATTTAACTCAGAGTTTGACAAAATATATTTTGAATATCATTTTTCCTTAAATCTGCATAACTAAATTAGGGAACGTTTAGACAGCATTAGAGATGGACACATCACGATTAATGGAAAATATGTACTATTGTGTTAATGGAATCAACTGACGTAACATTGAGTCACGTGGTGTAGGTCATTGCTGTTCTTAACGTGAAAGTGGCATTGCATTACGCCACATGTTTTTCCTCTTGAAGATCCTCAGTAGGTTTCCACTGGTTGGGTGCACTTGATGTCAATCGCGTAAACATTAATTAATTTTATTGTGTATAATGTAAACCAGCGGGAGTTGTCTCCCCTAAACTTTCTCGTATACTCTTAACACTGTAGAGACAAAAATGAAAACAGAACATTTCAAACACAAAAAAATTAACGTTCTTAAAATACCATAAAAATCGTCATAAAAATGTTCAAACATCCCTCTGCATATGTTGGTTTTTTTGGATTGGCCTCAGTGAGTTAAAGTACCGAGTGGATGTTTTTTTTTTTTAGTTTTTAAAAAAAGAAGCAATTATGATATTTAAAAACTAGTAATTTAACTTCCCCTTTCACAATTATGAATCATTCTATTTTTTATCAATCTTTATCTGAAGTGCATTTTAATTTAAACATTGCTATGCTACAATTTTATTCAAGGAATAATAAAATAACACAAACGTTTCTTATGTGAAGAAGTAAATGGCAGTGAAAATTTCATAAGACTTTTTTCCGAAATCTCAGTTCTAGTGATTTGCTGAATGCTTGTGTTACTAATTTGTTAAAGTGCTGTTTTTCTCGCTACATGTGCTTCGTGTTTTCTGGAATATTCGTGAAATAAAGCCTCGTTCTCCATTATTCTGCTTGTTGGATAGCTTTCACCGTACACCCACCGGACGATTTTCGCATATGAGCTTCGTGTTTTCTGGAATATTCGAGGAATAAAGCGTCGTTCT
>BGPR01038008.1:0-14893 GCA_013235015.1 Araneus ventricosus | reverse complement strand
ATATATATATATATATATATATATATAAATTTCATTCGATTCTTCTACTTCTCGATCAAGTTATAACTCCTCTTCTTCTAGAGGTGCACCATTAGTATAGATACCATGACAGGTGCCACAAACAGAAGAGCATTACATGCCAGCTTTCCGGCATTCACATCTTCCACCACACCCAGTTGTACAGCGACAAAATATGGAGTTAAGAATTGTGTCAGGAGCTACCGGGTCATTTGTTGTCACTGGGAATAAGGATCCATCGTCTCGTCGGGCCCACCCCCACTGGTCAGGAGGTAACTGGTTATTAAGCCACTGCTGTATCTGTAAGTACACTCTAAACGAGTGTTGCTCCGCCGCTCCTTTGGTTGGAGGAAGTGAAGAGAGATTAGATTTTACCTTGGTCGATGATTTCAGAAATTCTGCATACCTATGGTTATTTAAATTATATTCATTAGCAGGGGCTTTGTATATGGCGAGGAACATCTTCTCACCAGCTTGTGAGATAGCATCTGATGTTGATGAGGGATTAAAAAATATATCGGCAATGTTTTTCATTTTTCTCAGTTGATTTTTGAACAAATTAACTGTACTCGCTTTGCTTTTTCTATAAATTGCTGTTGTTGTGTCGCAGCCACTGAATGAATGAAGAAGGAGGATGGTTTTAGACAAAAGAAAGTTCTTTTTGCAGCTTTCTTGTTGAAAATATTTTAGCTTCGACTTTTCCCTAGCCAGGCTTCATAAAATATATGTCACTTTCTGCTGGTGCCAAAGAAATCAATATCACAATTAGGTCTACGTCTTGACGTCTACCCCTTTAGCGACTCTTGTCTCAATTCCTTTAGAAGACATTTTCTGGCTTAGTAATTGAATAAGTTCTAGTCTTGTTCCTTCCATTGGCAAGAAAATGTTCCTGTTGAACTGTGACAGTCATTGTCTCCTTAAAATTAATATCAACGGACATTTTCGTGGTGCCTCTTCTCCTCTGTTCAGCTAGCTTTGTATTGTTGGCGTCACCGTAACCGTCAAATATTACTATGCATTTTTCTCGATAATGTTTAATCAGATGAGATACGTACTGATCACAAATGGAAGAAAACCTGCAGCCAACATTCCATTTTACCCGGTGAAGCAGGAAGCCACCATCACAACATTGATACTGCTTTTAAAATCTATAATTGAACTACTCTCTTCAGGAAATGCATCATACAGTGATGATTTCTTTGACTTCCTCGTTCCACCTTCATTGAAGAGAGCCAGTGGAAATGGCGATAATTCATATTTTAAAAAATACGCAACATCTTCATCATTCTTCTTTGTAATGGTTGTTCTTTGAAAAATAATTAGCGTATCAACAACCACTGTCTCATTGTTCATTTGGATGGCACTACTCACAGATGGCAACACAACACCAATGGCAACACAACATTCTTTTTTGATTGCTTAATATCACCAAAATTACTTCCAATGAAACTTTTCATCATTCGAGTTCCAATTTCCAGCGCTTGATAAGAATTTGTTTTAGAGTTTCCAATGACACCTGTCGACAGCGACATCAGCGAAGGTAATTCGGGAAAAGGGGGATGGTTTACGAACCATTCATAAATCTTGAATGTGTCTTGTTCATCACTTTTTCGCCGTGATACACGAAAATCAATGTGTTGCTCTCCACTTGAAAATACCTTTCCAGCAAATTCCTCTATAGACGAACATATGGTAACAGCTGTAGGTGATCCACCCACCCATATGGCTAATACAGAATCACTGACTCCTCTTCCTCCTGTTAGTCCACCAGAGCTTTTCATGGAGCGCATGAGAGTCTGTTCGATTACCATATCATACTAAACTCCTGCGCATGGTGAAACACTTCTATTTATGGTGAAATATCCCTTTTCAACAAATTTTTCTATTACATCGGGGTGGCTAGTTGCCAATGCAAGCATATCTTCTACATAAAGATGGGTGCATTTTGCGTACTGAGAGTGACCACTGGCATGGAAGAATGGAATCATTTGCTGAGCACAGAACAAGTGGCCATTCCAATCACCACAACGCTCCGCGGTAATTAATTTCTTCATTAACGAAACCATGTTAGTTACTACTGCACCCACAAAGCTGCAGTAGGGCCATTCCCCTTGATACGATGAAGCTCATTTTTTAGTTTTTTTAAGGGACGTTAAGTGAGCATTCCCTCTGATTTTTTCCGAAGTTAGTTCTTCCATATTGCACAAAATATTGGTGATAGCTTCCTGCTCTTCTGATGAAATTCCGACACAATCCAAAATAATTCGAGTCAATGCACCTTGTACTAGTAAATGCCTTCTAACGGCTCTGCTATAAGCATGACCAGTTAACATTTTGTCAACAGAATTAGGAGCAAAAACTAAACAACAAATCTTTCAGTCCACTTCCTGCCAAAGTATGGCCTATACATCCCATATAGGAAATGAGCATGTGAAATCCTCCAAGTCTCAAAACAACTGTTCTAAGCAGAGGATCATCCGACATTAAACCTACGATTTCTCTAGCCTTGACATACAGAGGCTGATCAAATGTCACCAAACAAATCTTGGAACTTTGCTGTAGATTACCTTCAGCAGCATATTTCAAAGCAGTGTATAATGTGTTGGCGTCGCTAGGTGGTGAATTTATGAAAGGCAGAGGTTTAACAGTACTTTTGTCAGTTTTTATTGACTCACAAACCAGTTGCATGAAACCCTTCCATTCTGCAATTCCTGGCACTTCGGGAATGTTCTGCTATGACGATAGGCATTTACCAGACATCCAAAATATATCTGGGAGACAAGGTGTAAATATATTGGAAGGAATAGGATTTAGCATGCTCAGGTCCTGGACGACAATTTGCTGTAATGTGCTCTTTTTCACGTTCTCAAATGTCAGCAGTTCCAGTACACCCAGTTTGCCTACTTCTTCAGCAGTGGGAACTGATTTTAGCCTTTTGATACTGAGTGCAGGAGGGAAATAACAGGAGGGTGTAATACACTTGATACCTCCCATACTGTAGAAAGTATTCAAACCATCAAGAGTGGCAACATTAAAATCTGCATTGTCTAAAATATATTGACAAAATGTTCCTGCAGGTGTAGGCTGTACAGGGTAATAGATGGTTGACAGTTCCAATTGTTGGGTTTCATGATAAGATGCACAGAATCCCAAACGTGACAGTAGACTTATCAAGCTTTTTGATCCAAACTTTCTGTTAAAAAACAGAGCAATACCATGCAGAATAGGAGACAAAAAAGATCGTGGTCTAATGGTTGAAGAAGAAGAAGAAGAAGAAGATCGAAGATTCCCACGGCGACCCCGCCTACCAAAAAAAATGGTTTAAAGCAAAAAGGGTCGCCGGGGAGAAAGGGCACCCCAAGAGCTCGCCGAAAGAACAGCGGGCCCCAGCCCAACGGGCAAGATTTATCGGGTCAAATCAAGTCAGTTACAAGCATTGCCCATAACATGGGCTGTATTTAATTACATAAGAAATTTTTAAAATACACAGAACGATGACGATGAACAAACTATGCCATTATGGCGGTGAGAAAGGACAAAACACAGACAAACACACAAAAACACACGATTCACACCAAGTAGCACACAGGAGCCCGACAAGAACCGAGCTCAACGAGATCCAAAGATCATGCATCCAATGAACATGAAAAAAAAGATGAAAACCAGTCAAGAAATAAAAAGTCAGATAAAAGTTACCTAGGGAACATATAAAATCTGTAAAATCTAGAGTAACGTTAAAAAGACTCTGAAACCCTAAAACCACAGAAAATTGGCCACCTAGACCAACTGGGTCCCCCCCGGGTAGATTACTAAAACGCGGGAGGGGAAAGGACATCGGCAGATGGGAAGAGAGGCAGTTAGAATAAAGGACTGACCAGGAGAGGGGAAAACAAGCAAGGATCGACATGGAGAGCGGTAACAAAATACAATAAAATTAAAGAATACCAAATATAATAAAAATACAGCTTTAAATATTTACAGTCTAAAAATATCATCTAAAATATTAAAATGATCAATAAAATCATGTCTAATAATAAAACATATAATAAAAATTTCTCATAACACAATTAAAAGCAATGCTGCAAATAAGTGCAAGCAGGGAATATTGGAGTGGCCTTCACGCCTTGGGTGGCCCTACCAGGAGAATACACTCCCTACGTACTTCACCCACCCCTCCCAGCAGCACCCTCAAAAGAGTAAACTCCCCAGCATGCAGTCACCAATTTAAAAGAGTATAACAAAAGAGATACAATAAAAATTATGAGATGAATATATATAAATAGATGGGAGATGAAATGAATTTAAAAGATTAAAAGGCTAAAAAATTTAAAAGTCCCCAGTTCGGGTCAGTGAATCGCACAATTCATTGCTAATTCTAAAAGATTCCGACAATTTACCGATAGCCTGTCTGTTATTTAGAAGATTTTTAAACCACATTTTCTTGTTAGCGTCAGCAGGCTTAAGTAAGTGAAAATCTTTGGTGAGCGAGCAGTCAAAAGTGTAATGATCTGCATCGCCCACCTGCCCGCAGACGCAAAGTGGTGAATCTATTCTCTTAAATCTATGTAAATAAAATGGAAATGGGCCATGCCCACTTAAAAAATATATTAAAATCTTGTTATGTATTAAATAGGAAGGGCTAACCGTATCCAAAAAACTTCTAACTCTGGTCCCCGAGGCTGAGTCGTAATTATTCCAATAAATTGCCCATTTGTGTAAAATTTAATCCTTAAGTTTTCTCCTTAAATAAGAACGAGGGGCTGGGATATCCAGCCCCACACCTGTAGAGATCGCTGATTTTGCTTGCTGGTCGGCCCACTCATTCCCTTGAATACCTACATGGGCTTTTACCCAAGAGAAGCCGACCAAACCTTTAACTGCGGATAAATCATTTTTAGCAGATATAACGAAACTAGATCTGGAGCTGGCGCTCTTTAAAGCCATGATAGAGGACAAGCTGTCTGTATATATATTGATTTTATAGTTATTACTGGCGGCCCAATTTGCTGCATATTGAATGGCCGCTAGTTCTGCCTGAAAAACTGAGTTATGTTGTTGGAGCTTGAAACAGAAATTGTTGATGTTTTCGTTGTCTTTGAAGGTACACACGGCGAACCCAGTCTTATTTTCGATTCTGGATCCGTCCGCGTATACCTCGAAATCTATATCTTGAATTTGTGGAGGAAGAGAGACATATTTTCTGTTGGATGGAATATTTTTAATTGGCATATTATAGTCAAGAGAAACATTGTCAATAATATTGTTGTAATCGGTAGAGCGCCGCACCCAGATCTGAAATTTTATATACTCAGCATCTGCTCGTCTAATGGTTGAGATGATTGCATGCACAATGGCTGTCAACTTCTTTCTCATTTTCTCATCATCACTCTTTTTCCCTGAAAGAGAGTCTATGAATGCCTTGAGAGTCTGAAGCACCATTTCCTCAGCCCCACTGCAGAAATTGTCACTAGGTGGGAAAACTGTGGTGTCATACGCCATTAGCTGCATGTCTTCCAATAATATTGCACCAGCGATTCGAACGATTCTTTCTCGCTCTGTTTTCTCATCACTCGACTTTGAAGTATACCAGGTGTCGTTTAAAATTTTTTCACTAACATCACGAAAGCATACAACGAACATTTCTTTTACGAACTGTGCTGAAAACAATGCGGTCTCCATATTTTTCCTTCATCTTTCTTCTGAATGTTGCTGGTGATGGTTTTTCTCCACAAATCTGTTGCATCTGCTCATCTACAGAGTATTGGCAATCATCCCTTCCATCTAGGTAAGTGTAAATCTTTTCCATTGCATCTGAAATTATTTTATCTGAACGACCCCTTTTTTGCCGAGTATGTGGCCTGGCTAGCAAGAATTTTTTATAGCAATCATTGTGATAGATCGAATCAACAACGTGTAAGTCCCCAACAGTGCTTAAGAGTCTTGCCACGGTGTCTCCCCATTCATCCTTCCGCTCTTTTGCACGAGTTAAAAGAGACTCGTCGAATTTAGTCGTTCGTACAGGGAAAACCTGTCGTCGCATATTGAAATGTTTTATTTTCTCCGTAGCGTAAAATTGATCGTCAGTTGTTTCAGCACACAATAAGCACTTAATTTTAAAATCAAATTCAAGTTGGGATGAACGCAAATAGGGGGTAGAACTTGATGTTAAAGGCTGTTCTTCTAAAACAGCTATTCTCAAGTCTTTTGTAATTGGTTGAGGTCTCGTGTATTTTTTCCTGCAAAAAGCATGAAGAACAATCTTTTTCCGTCCTCTTAACAGTTCATGCTTCCCATCTTTCTTACAATACTTGCCTTAATTAACCCATCTATTCCTTTTTCACCTACACCACATTTATCAGTCACAACATAATCTTCACAAAATAAACACTTTTCAGCTATTGACTCATACTGTGTATCTATAAATAATGCTAATATAACGCACGAGCACTAACACACACAGGAAACGTCTGTATTCGTTTGTTCTACTAAAACTGTTATTCCAGTATTCGCCCAGAGTTATACATTCTAGTAAAATCTGGAATTCCCCCACACATTTTTACAGCGAGTCCTCTCACCATATCCGGTCAGTTCACTACCAGTGTCAACATTCAAATGGCCACCGATGTCTGGGAACGAAATTAAAATACTATTCCCACCCTTGAATTACATTGATACCTAGTGGTAGGACACAAAATACCTCCCAAAGAGCAAGAGTGTCGCTAACGACTTAAACCGAAACATTTATTACTTTCGCCGTGATCAGCAAATGTCTCGGTAATGACTGTCCCACATCGCAGCTCGATGGGGGTGCATGTGTACTACCCATCTCGTATCAATGCACTTCAATTCTCTAATCGATTCTCCGACATTTTATACTAATGACTCTTCCGACAGAAATAGCATTTGTGTATCGGGCCTTAGTATTCGTGTTTATATGTTGACTAGGTGTTGAAAAACAGATGTTGTGAATGTGGAATGTTGCGAGCTTTTACGTTAAACTCATCATATTTATGCATATTTAGATTATATCGTCTTAATATACTCATTTGGAGCGTTTACAGAGCCAAACGACTGAATAGAAATGATCTTGTGGAGGGGAACGGATGAGAGGGGAGGAAATGATGACGACTGTTCATCAAATATATTTCTCTACCCCCCACACCGACACTACCACTACTCTCAACACATACAATACTACCTTTATAAAATTATTATATAGGCATGAAGTGCTTCTGAAGGTTGTTACTTCGGCATTTTTTATTGATTTTACCATTACAATAAGGAATTTCAGAAATACTCACTTTTAAAACTCCCCATATATTCTAAATTATTAATGCTAACATAAAGATGTAGGACTTTTTTTGTAGGGAATTTAATGTAGCTTATTTTTGTAATTGAGAAGTTTTCTGTAGAACCCATAGTTTTCGAAATATTTAAGAAAAACGAAAAAAACACCCTTTAAACCCCCTGTATCCCCCGCGTAACCCCCCACGATCGGGGACTTTTAGTATGTTGTTTACGGCACTATTCCCAACAACTGTGCCAAATTTCAAAACTACACCATTAATTTTTTCTATTTTTCTTTCGTTGACTCGACTAGAATTGATCTTGTGGAGAGAAACGAATTGAGGGGAGGAAGGGATCACGACTGTTCATCAAATATATTTTTGCCCCCCCTCCCCTACACCCCCACTATTCTCAAAACATACAATGCTACCTTTATAAAATTATTATATGGGCATGAGGTGCTTCTGAAGGTTGTTACTTCGGTGTTTTGTATTGATTTTGCCATTACAATAAGGAATTTCAGAAATACTCACTTTTCCAACTCCCCATATATTCTAAACTATTGATGCTAAAATAAAGATGTAGGACTTTTTTTGTAGGGAAGTAATGTAGTTTATTTTTGTAATTGAGAATTTTTCTCTAGAACCCATACTTTTCGAGATATTTAAGAAACACTGAAAAAGCCCCCCTTTATACCCCCTGTACCCCCGCTCAATCCCCACGGTCGGGGACTTTTAGTATGTTGTTTAGTACACTATCCCCAACAACTGTGCCAAATTTCAGAACTACACCATTTTTCTATTCGTCTATTTTTGGCCTTCGTTGACTGGACTATGATCATTCTCTCACTTTTTGTTATCGTCTCACGCGTGTGGTCATATGATGTAGTAGTTTAATTTATGTTTTTCAACTTAATTGTTGCTCTATTAAATATGTTTACGTCCTAAAATTGTGTTTTTATTCCGGGTTGTCTGCACTGGGTCACCATGAAGTAACATTCCTGAAGGAAGTGAGTGTAATGTCTATGATAGTATGAAGTATGGTGTTGATAGTAGCTAAAATATTATGCCACATCCATCACTCTGCCCGTCATTTATCATACACTGCAAGAACTCGCACCTTTTAAGACCACATTGGTAAACTTCACCGCCCATATGCCACAAAAGATTGGGCTTGGACATTACATTTTATAGTGAAATTGTTCACGAGGGCATTTAGGGGAACACCAGAAATTGAAGAAGAGAAAAATGATTTACTATCACCTCATTTCGCAGAAAGCTGATAAACTTTATCCTACAAACGCGTCAATAACCAGTTTGAAGTGAAGCCATCTTTTTCTACATAAAGGTATCCAAATGCTTTTAAGTTTATAGTGTTTATCAAGTTAAATAATGTTATAAGTCCAATGTTTATGCAAATAATATGATTAACATAATATTATTTCTTGTGTTTATAATGCATAATTTACTGATATATAAATCATGTACTAAGTTTATAAGTATTCATGGGTATTTTCCTTAATTTAAAATTCACCCAAAATAAATATTCAAAGATTAAAATTTAAAAGATGTAAATTTATGTCAAAACCCTGATCATTTTGTTTCTCTTATACAGCAACAGAAATATATGTCGTTACTTAACATATATCTTTCTGTATCTTAACTGAATTCAACTGGGACTTTTATGTAAGCTGCCCTGTATATCTGACTTCGAAATTATGAATGAAAAATCATGCTGAGTTTTGAATATGCGAATTAAATATTATTCATTACAAATATATTCATATTTCCTCGAATAGTCAAGAAATACTTACTTCCAATTTCAATATAATGCTTCGCTGGCTTTATATGTGCCCGAAAATACGTGATGATTTTACGAAGATGCTTCTAAGTATTGTGCATATCAACCATAACCATTGTTGAAAGTTACGAAATATTATCAATTTTTTGTAATACGGGTTGAGCTTGAATCATTTTCTTCTTCATCAATTTCTGGAGTGTTCCCCTATGATCGAATATTCATAGTAAAATGTGAGTTCATGCCTATTCTTTACTTTTCCGAATTTCAAGGGCACTTCGTACAGCCTTTCTTGAAAAATTCGAAAAAAGTGGAAATTTGACTGTGTCCGGACACTTTTGATCATATAGTGTATGTTTATCTCTCTTTTTCAGTTAGTGATCTAAAAAAAGTTTTATTCTCTCTCTCTCTATCGCACAAGATCTTAAAATTCTTAGAAAAATTTAAAGGGTAGATCAGCTGCACAAAAACAAGTTATTTTTACAATAGAGCATGGGATTGCAAAAGTAAAGGGTGATTGATACACTGGGCTCTTTGCAATTAATTAAATAAATGACAAGAATACCTTAGATGATGTGTATCCTTGGTGCGTGTACACAAGTTTAATGGGATGTAAATTTACAACAATAGAACAGTGTTACGGGAAAAAACAGTCATACTCCATATGACAAATACTATAGTAATAACTGATGGGAATTTGGTGTGAGCCATCAGTGGCGTTACACCGGCATGAGCTTATTTAGAAAAAAAATTTTGAATTTTAAACGAGTATCCTGACCTAGATCAGGGGCTCTATGTGAAAACAGTGCTGGGTACTAGCTGTCTAGTGCTGCAAAAAATAACCTGAAATAAAAAGCCAGTATGGGGAGGGGTGATGCAGTGGTCTGTGTGACATAGGCCGCAAAACCTCAACCAACAGAAAGATCTAAAAACACTCACCTCCACTGTAGAGCGTCGATTCCACCTTCACTACCTTGACTTTATTGAGAAAGAAAAAAAACAAAAAGGTTACACATGGGTTACATGGCCTGACCCTAACAGTGGTTTACGTACAGTGTTTTCTGAGAAGATAAAATTTTAAAAAGTGACAAAAAGAAATTGATGAGTACATACAGAATGCTGGCTCCACTAACTGCGTGTCTCTGAGTGCTAAGTCCGACGAAAGACTTAGGATGCTGTGTGGGCAGGAGTGCTGTTGGGATGAATAATTGTCTATGTACAGAGAAGGTGACCGTATGAAATGAAAGGCGAATATACAAGTATGTGGTATGAACTTGGCACTTAGTGCTGCATTTTAGTTCAAGAATTCAAAAATGGCTTCCTGCCTTTGGTAAACCAAAGAAAGGATGCTTCTAATTTCCTTGACTCCCCGAGGATCGGAGATAGCCTGGAGAATGTTCATTCCTGGTCTAATGAAGTTTCGGAGATGTTGAACTAGAGGGCACCAGAAGATGAAGTGATGTATTCCGTCTTTGCTGTCTTCACCACATCGGCAGTTGCAGTCTCTGAGATTGAATCTCTTAAGATAGAAGGGACAAAGTCCGTGATTCGTAACTGCTTGTGTAAGGTATCGGTTGATGATACACCTGGAGGTCTTAACTTCTGGGAAGATGTTCTGTATGAAGAGGCCTCCTGTTTCTTCATCATCATTCTATCTTTCCTGCCATGTTTCGATGACCAGCTTCTTAAGGTGCGTGCGGAGGGATCTAAGTGGAACACCCAGGTGTATATCAACCTCGTCTCTTTCACTTGCTGACTTTGCCGCTTTATCCGCGGCTTCATTGCCTGCAACTCCGATGTGGGCTTTTACCCATTGCAGATGGACAGTGTCGTCAAGAAGGTCTCGTATGGAGTCGACTTGGTTGTTCATGGCTTTGAACTTCTGAAGGGCTTTAAGTGCACTCATGCTATCCGAGAAAAGATGACATGAGTCATGTGGCTTGTTGGACCTCTTCCAGTGTTGGGCCTGTTTGATTGCTGCCAGCTCCGCCTGGAAGAAGGAGCAGTGATCTGGCAGGCGGTATTGAAACTCTTCAGATCAAGTTAGTGCCACACAGTGCAGAAAGCCGCTCCAACTCTGCCGTTCATCTTTGAGCCATCCGTATATATGGAAAGAGGTGGGTTGCACTGGTTTGATGCTGCTGGGGTGGATCCAGTTTTCGTTGTAATGCTCTAGATTGAATTCTCTCAGGTCGTGGTCGAGGAAGGAGACTGACGTGGAATTTTTCTTAGCAAAGTAGATAGCTTTCTCCTTTTCGAGGATCAGGTCAATCGGCTCTATTCCACAAATTACCTGTAGGGTTGCTGTTGACGTGGTTCGGAAGGCTCCCTTTACGGACTCTGTGCCAACAGCAAACCTTTGAAGTAATTAAAACGAGTATTCAAAGTACTTGCCGTCTACTGTGTCTCTGACGTGTACTGTGTTTGTTACCCTTGTGTAGCGGTCGCCCTTTGCGTTTGAGAACTCATTTTCGATTTTAAAATGCTTTTTTTCTGTGTGCCCTTAAAGGTTTTCTAAATACTTTTGAGTCACCTTGCATATAGAAGGATTAACCAATATCTGTTACCTACATACATAATTTTGGTATCATTCTTTTCAGAGTTTATCTATTTGAATATGACGTTGTTGGAATTTCAAAACATTTTCCCGCTTTAAAATTATAAACTAAATTATAAAAAGTTTCGCATTTCTAATTCATAAATGGCCGGACGAAACATTTGTCAGTGGCATTTAATCGATAGATATTGTCTTAATTACTTAGCAGTATTTGATTAGCAAAAGGCTCACAAGAAATTTGAGTTACCGTCTCCAGTTGCTCTGAATCGATAGGGTAAATGCAATAAATTTCCTAACAAAATGAAAAATTGAAAAAGTAAAAAATGAACAAGTTTAAAAAATGTCAAAATAAAAAACATCCGGAAAATGTACTTTTTCAAGGTGTCATCCACCTGCGGCGATTCTAACAAATAAAAACAGAAATTCTTTTCTAATGGTATTCGTACAAATGACAAAAAATTCATCTAAGAGAATTTTCTGGAATCCATGTGACCCCAAAGAATTCCAGATTGAAAGAAAAGAAAGGAAAAATTATACAAATGATATGTATCCAAATGATGATCGATAGGGTAAAGGCACACATGAGGCAGTGTAAAACATGTTAACGCAAAAACATTGTTTCTCGCTAATATTTCTAATATATAATTAATTTTTTTTGCTAATTTTTTGTATTATTGTGGAAGAAAATGTCACTTAATATTTTAATGCAAGGAACGAAATTTTCTAAACATATTTTTAATAAGTTTATATACTCGCATAATATAACGAAAATATTAATCAATGTTCTGCATTGTAAATAAAAATACTATCTTGTCTTTAATTCCACCATATGTTTATTAAAAAGTTTATTTAATTTACTTTATTTACTGTACTAGGATTGCTTACTTCTAGGATTCAAAATCTTATGCATTTCCTATGCAAGATTGAGGAACTTAACTTCAAATCATTGTGATAAGTTATTTGAAAAGCATAATTATTATTAAATTAGAATTGTACAAAAGACAATATTACATCTAATGGCTAAGCAGAAACTTCAGCACTAGGTAAAAGTCATAGGCATTTTAAACTGTAGTATATTTGATAAATATTTTTTATAGTTATTATATTCATAACTGTTTAAATTCTTCTTATTTGTTATTTAGAATTAAAAATTGTTAAAAAGATTCAAATCCAACCAATCCAACCAACAATGAGCCGTCGTGACTACGATTCCAAGGGTATACAGTGTCGATAGAGTATCACCCTAATGTAAAGTCAGTGCGACGTTTCTCTCTGTGGTTGTTGTAACGTAAGAAACTTGTCATGAAATGTTTTAAACAAACATTCTTATGTTACAGTCAATTTCAATTGTTTCATCCAAAAAAATCGAGAGTCAAATTTTTAACATTGCTTGAGAATTACATTTAGTTCCCTTATTCATAAGAACTTTGCTATAAAGTTCTTAGTTCAAGAAACTGAGAATCGAAGAAAATAATTTTGAAAGGTAGACAAAAGTTATTACCTCTGGTTTCAAGTTATTGATGCATTCAATAATTTTTTGTCTTCCATCTGAAACAATAATGTTTGTTAGCTTTTAACTCATCATATTTTTCCATGTGATAATTCCAATATTTGTATATAGCTTTTGTGATTTTTTTATCATCTACCTAAAATGGCTTTAAAATGTTAAATTTTGAAAGACATAACAAGCAATCCATTTATTTACAACTTAATTAGTTGTTAAAATTAAGTGAGAAACAATAAATTTTTAGTGCATTTGAAACTGACGAAAGTTTTCACAACATAATGTGTAATGTTAAGTGAAGTTCCCATTTTATAAGAAAAACTAAGAAACCATATTAAAAACTATTGGAAAAAGTAGAATAGAATCCTGCCTTGCAGACTTCATTCAATTTTTAGAATTTCTACCTGCATATGACCCTTCATAAAATATGCAAGGTGGGATTCTATTCTACTTCTTCCTATAGCTCTTTTTATTAAGGTTGCTTAGTTTTTCTTTTTCTTATAAAATGTTTTGTGTACTATTGTTTTTCGGTTGAAACATCATTTTGTGCGCTCTGTGAGCAATAAAATTTTATGTGATAATGTTATCTTCTATCGTTTGCGGCTCTTTTCGGATTATTTGCTTGCAGGTCTTTTCGATTTAGTTGTTTCACTGTTTTTCCTCTGACTTTTTCGTGAATTTCTCATCTAACCTATCTTAATAATTTGATGCTTAAAAATTTTATAAAGAATGAAGTCATCAAATGTCTCGTTGTAATTCTTTTTTTATAATCATTAACTGGACTTTTATTTTCAAGAACTTCATCAGTGTATCAGCATGAAATGCACGAAAGTTTTAAATTTTATTAATGAATCGAAATAATGTTGCTACAATTTTTTTGTTTATCACAGATAATTATTTGCTTGTTTCATGACTTCGTTAATCTTTCCAAGTTGCATATGCATTTCACCTTTATACAGCAATTTAAGTCGTTGTCCTCATCACCTCGCATTACGAGGTTCGTCCCAAAATAGCCCTTGTGCTGTTTCCAAAGCGGGAAGTTAATATAACGATAACTAAATCTGAGGAAGAACTCACGAAAAATGTAAGCTGTCTGAAATTTGTCGCTGCATTTTACGCATCTATAAACGATATGAAAGAATTTTCAAGAAATTTTAATTTTGTTTTACACTGCTTTAAAATGTCTGAAAGCAACAAAATATAGGTGAAGACAGAGCACAAACTTCCAAAATTAAACATTTTTTGTCACGCTTTATCAATAGTACTGTGAATTTAAAATGTCAAATTAGATTCATTATGAAAAAACATTGTTGACAGAAGGCTGAAACTGAAAATTTCAAGGAAAGGGACAAAGACATTAATACTGCGATCTTCGGGCCAAAGGTCGTACTTCCATGTCATAATATTATAAAATTACAGCATAGATAAAATTATCTCATTTTTCAAAGAATTCGCTTATGTTTAGTTTTCATTTTGATTTTTCGATGACTTTGTACGATTAGATGGTTTTATTTTAGAAATTATATGTACAAATTAAAATACTAATTTAAATTATAATTAATTGAACTTATTTTGAATTTCCAACTGGCGAAATCAGCATCCCAAAAGTCAAATCTATATATAGAGACTACATATAAATCAAGAAACATTTTTCTATTGTTAATTTTAAATGCCTTATGCTTGAATGTGGAATTTAATACCTTAGTTGTTTCAAAAAGCTAATGCTAAAG
>BGPR01038007.1:0-14893 GCA_013235015.1 Araneus ventricosus | reverse complement strand
ATTTAATTTCCTCAAAACTTGCGTAGGACGATTTTGAATTATGCTTATGCCGCATTATGCTTTATTTTTATGTGTTCATAAACATTTTTAATTTATTTTTAAGTCGAGGAAAATCGATGATTTGCGACAATAGACAGGAAAGAAAACAGAATTAATAATAAAATCCCTAGAAATTTGTTTCACCTTAGTTTCTTCAGTACTATTTTTAATTAAAAAATAATTTTGACTTTTGTACCAATAATTCGCTGATTTTGAAATATTTTATTAATACTTTTTAAATTGTGAAGAAAACCCTAGTAGTAATTAGATGTACTTAATTTTATTTCAACAGCGTTGCCCGATCCTATTCAGGTTAAATCTTTTAGAAGAAAAGAAACGAACAATATTTTATAAATAATATAATGTTTATTAATATTTCTTTTTTTGAGGAAATATTTCTCAATATTTTTATGAAATAATTCATAAATTAATAGTATAAAAAGTTTCTTTCATTTATCATATATCATAATATAAGAGTATTACATTTATTTCTTGCATTGCTAGCCAATTTTTGGGGGGCATCTTATTATTTCAGGACATAAAACTTTCATGCTAATTGGTCCATTTGATAAATGTCATTATATGACTCACCTCCACCCAACCCAGAAGAGTGCGAGATATGGTCCATTTCTCAATACAGCATTTTTTGTTGTTGCGGAACAATGTGGGAGGCATTTTTCAACTAAAATTTCAACAATTAAAGTGTCTAAATCAACTAATGAAACATGCTTCCACAAAATTGTTCTAGCTGTTCTAAATAAACATTTTTACATATCTTATACATAGTTATCATCCTAAAGGGTAGACAAAAAACGATTTAGCTCCTCCATATTTTTAACTTGACATTATTGAACATACGAATTTAGTTTCATTTCTATCAGTCAATTTTTTACTTGTATTTCGGAGGCATTGTCCCAACCTATAGTGAAGTACTGGGTTAGGGCTTATTTACCCAAACAGTAATTCATGTCGGCTAATGAGGAAAATACTTACAAAGTTTCATCAAAATTGCTCCATCAATATAGAGTTTAGTGTCAATCGGCTTACGTCTTTACTCCATCCTACCTAAGATTTTGGATGAGTATTTATTTGCCCCTAAATCGCTTTTGTATTTATTGCCTATGAGGACCATTTATATCAAATTTCATCAAATTGCCCCTGCCCTATCAAATTTCATATCAATCGTCCATTTGCCAAATGCATTTAAACGACATTGTCCCATCCTAACCTCAGAGATTAGGTTGGCGTTTATTTACTCCTACGATATTATTAATTGGCTAATTAGAAGTATATGCTCCAAAATTAATCAAAATCGCCCTAACCATATCGAATAACATGCAAACTGGCTCAAGGGTTTACATGTATTTTGACAATTTTGTCACCCCCTACTCTGTGGAATTGGATTATCGTTTATTTACCCATACATTACTTTTAGTCAACTTGTGAGAAACATATGGACCCTGTGTCATCAAAATTGCCCCAGCTGTATCAATTTTTAAGTCAATCGGACCATTTGTTATATGTATTTAAAAGACTTAACCCCATCATGCCCTCAGGGAATGGATTAGCGTTTATTTACCCACAGAATATTTTTAATTAGCCACTGAGAGACTATGTACAGAATTTCATCAAAATCGGCCTAACCATAGCCAACAGTATGTCAATCATCACAAGAGTTTATATGCATTTTGATGATTTTGCCCCATCCTTCTCTGAGGAATTGGATTAGCTTTATTTACCCACACACTTTTAGTCAGACTATGAGGAATATATGTGCCCAATATCATCAAAATTGTGCAAGCTGTATCAAATTTCAAGCCCATCTGCCCATTAATTAAATGTTTTTAAAGACTTTGCCCAACAGTATCATGACGGATTGGATTAGCGTTTATTTACCCCAATGGTATTTTTAGTTGTCTAATTAGAAGTATGTGTACCAAATTTCATTAAAATCACCCAAACCGCCGAAATCGTCAGGCGAGTCAATCGGCCTATCTTTTACATGTATTTTTGAGACTTTGCCCCTCTCTTCCCTGAGGAACTGGAGTAGGGCTTATTTATCCTTACAAGTGGCGGCTCATGTTTTGCAGTTTTGGGGGGTGCTGTAACTTTTAATCCTTCACTGCTCATGATGCACATTTTTACCACTTTCATTTTTTGTCTTTTTATTACTTTCGAGTAATTTTATATTTAATGAATAAACTTATATTTTTTCTCATCTAATAGATAAGTATTTAAAAAAATTAATTTTAAAAGAAAATGTAAGCTCGAAATTTGTCTTCCATTTCCTTTTTTGTGTATTCCTTACTACATTTATAAAGATTCGCACAGCGGCGGCAAATATGCAAGCCCGCACCAAGAACAGTCATGAGCTCATAAAATGACATTATAGTAAAGAAATTAAATAATTTTCTTACCATTTAACAAGAAAAAAAATGTTATGGTAAAACTTAAAGTAAGAATAAGCTAAGTTATTTATTTAGAATAATTAAAAATTACTTAAAAATAACACCCATTCTTCTTGTTTTGCTATCAGTGAAGCGGGTTGAGCCAAAATTCCCCTTCGAGTTCATCAATTTCTGGTCGTTCCCCCGAATGCCTTCGTGGCCGAATCTTTGACATAATTTCTCAATTAAAAGTTATTCTTTATATGTTCTAAGTTCGAGGGAAATTCAAAGTGCCTTTCGGGAGATATTCTAAAAATTGTGCATTATCAGCTTTCTGCGAAGCAGCTGGATGCACTCGCTTGTACCTGACCAAACTTTAAAGATAGATGAGGCATACAGAAGCAAATTTCGTATTTTTCCGAGTAGCACTCGGAAGACTGGATGAAATTTCCTCGAACTCCATATAAAGAATAGATTTTAACTCACAATTTACATCAAAGATTCGGTCACGAGGCCATTCAGGGGACCTATCAGAAATTGATGAAGTCGAAAAGTGATTTCGGCTCATCCCGCTTCACAGAAAGCTGATAATGGTTTGGAACTTTCATCAATTCTTTTATATGATCTTCGCAATATTTATATGCATTTCCGTTAAAATAACATGAATATTCGGGAAGATATAAAAGTTTCTTTAAAAAATCCCAAATTGTTCAGCATATCTTATAACTTGCAGAGTTTTTATCAAAATTGTATGAAACTTGTAGAATACGTAACAATATGTCAGAGAAGTATTGTGTTAAACTCTGAAGTACATACCTTAAATATTAGAGAAAATATGAATATTTGTAGTTAATAATTTTTTACTGCGCATATGCAAAACGTAGCATAATTTTTTTTTCATAACTTCAGAGCCGGATATAAAGGGCAATTTTTATAAAAAAATTCCAATTCAGTACCGTTAAGCTTCAGAAAGATATCGGCATTTTGGCCAGAGCTATTTCATTTTAAATGCCATCTGCTGCCTCCAGATGGCGTTTGCGCACCCATGTTCCTATGCGATTCTAGATGCTTTTCGTGTGCCTGTCGACCTGACCTACCCTTAAAGTTTGCCCACGTTTTTTTTAAAAATCATCCTGTATATAGATATTCATCCGCCTTCCTTTGATTTTTGATGGTTGGTAATTGGTGGTTTTCTAGCGGAAGTGCCAGATATAGATATGCAGTGCTAAACACACCATAATAAATAAAATTGTAATTATGACATCAGCTAGCTTTTTTAAGATTAATAAATTTATTAATTCACCATTAGACATTCACATAACGCACAGAACACTTGAAAGATGTAAACATTTAGATCATCGATTAATCATTAAGAAAATATCAATCTTTGGGTACTTGTTGACGGGCTCGTGTCTCAGCTTATTAGATTGACTCTTCAGAGTTCGTGCCACATGGTGGCGCTGTTCTCACTGATGAAGAGCTCATGACTGTTCTTGGTGCGGACTTGCATATTTGCCTCAACGAGAAAATTTTTGAAAACTTTTTAATCGTTCACTTTGAAACATTATTAAAATTGAAAGAACATTAGAACATTATTAAAATTGAAATTAAAAGTAATTAGCGCACTAATGAATACAAGATAAAACTGCAATAGATAATACAAAATTAATCACGACAAAGAAACATAAATAAAACGTATATCATTAGTTAACTCATTGAAATAAGAATACAAAGAATAAAACTGAACAATCCTTTATTAAAATGTCTTGAAGAGAAGCAAAAGTACAAACTTTCTTTGCTCTTCATGTTCAAGATAAGATGAAATAGAAAAGTTAGGATCTTATAAATGCTTCACAAATATTAACACAAAGAAAAAGCACAGAAATCGCAAGAAAGAAATAAAATTACTCACTCAAAATATTATTATCAATTTAATCACTCGAGTGGATTAAAAATAGTTTTCACAATGAATAACTAAACAATAGCTAACATATTGAACGAAAAATTTTGCGAAATGTTTTTAAAAAAAATTATTTATATCACATCAAGAGAGTATAGTATTTAATCGAATATTTTTAAAAAGATAAAGAAATTTTTTTTTTGATAAATACTGTTATTTTGTTGCATACCATTTTTTATTATTATTATTCTTTCGACAAAACGCTATGATATTGAAACTGGCTGACATTTCTTTTGTCACCAAATATCAAATGAAATCTTTGGAACTCTAAGATCAATTTAGAAACTTATGGCAACTTATAATATTATCACTGTAATTTTTTTAAAATCGAAATTTATTCAAACTATTTAGAATCAAGTAAAAAAGATAAAAATAATGACTTATAAAATGCAATGTTATGAAATACAAGCTAGTTTTGAAAGAAATAATGCTTTTTTTAATGTTTTAAAAGCAACAATTACTTTAACACCGTTTAATTACTCCTATTTATTGTTTAAATTCAATTAGATTAAATTATATTTGTGAAAGGAACTTTTAACACATCTTATTGGAAAAAGGCGAAAAATAATGAAAACCCATCTGAATTTTTAAAAAATATTTTTACAAAAAATTAATTGATACCATAAGAGGATTTACACCGTTCCTAATTTTTTTACTATTTAAATCTAAAACTTTTTTTACAGATGGCAGTCAAGAAAGAACTGTTTCCCTATTAGTTGACGGTGAAGAAAGCGAATTGTCATGCGAAGATCCAAACGATTCGACATTCGAGGTGAGTTGTTTTTTTATGATAAAAGTTATTCTAAATAAAAAACAAGATAGATTTATTTTTGTTTGTAGAAAAAAATGAATGAACGAATTTATTTGAAAATATTGAATTAGATTAATGCAATTCGCAGACGAAAAAAAAATTAATAACGAATGTCTGTAGCGCGTACGAATCAACGATGTAGAAACGCAAATTAATTTGAACATTTTTAAGCCTCGGGAGTTTTTCATTATTAGCTTTTAATTGAATTCGCGATACAGTTTTTTCCGCATTTATGTTTTTTAAATTTATTTTTTCTGAGGACATTCAAGGAATTAAAAAATCTTTTTGACTTTAGAATTTAGTATGAAACTTTTTTCATGGCGGATAAATTTTTAAAACTGCTAAGGTATTCGTGTAAAATAAATTTGTTTTCATTGTCATATGCTTTTAAAATGTTCTGCCCATTGAACCTTAAAATTCACTATTTTTAGCAAGGAATTTCTATAATAGAAAAAATTTAAATTGTAACTGATTAAAATTCATTTCCCTAACTAAACTCATTATTTTATTTCGTTTTAAAATAGAATTATTAATTTTTAAGGTGTAATTTTGAGTAGGAATGTTACAGATATTCTATTGTTGTTCCATCTTGTAAAAGAAATATCAGCGGTTAAGTTTTTAATCTTAGAAAAATGCTAAACTGCGAGTTTTAAAACTGAAAATATTTGAAAAAGCTTTGCTAAGATAGAGACGAATATTAATTTGGTGTACTTTTATTGGAATTATGATAAAATCATTTTCGCTTTTATACATCTTATAAGAACAAAATATATATAGATTTCATTTTTTGCAGATTGCCCTTTTCGCATTAAAGATTTACAGAATTAAATAAAACACTATATCAAAAAATGTAAAGCAATGAAAGATAAAATAGACAGTTATTTTTAAAGCCGTTTATTTATGTCCATTTATTGTTCAAATTTAATTAGATTAAATTATAGATGCAAACAAATAGGTTTTACCATTCTTTAAGGTTTTGGTAGAGGTATAATACATAACATGCAAAAATAAATTATGCACACTGCATCTGCTCTGCAGAGATGCATACAATGATACGTAGCGCAATATCATCTTAATTTTAAAAGTAATTATCTGCAAAAATTATTTGCCTTTAGAAATATGCTTAAAGAAATTAGAATCAATTTATTGTTAATTAAATATTGTATTTTACGGTAATGTTAAAATATCATCATTAATAATGCAAAGTTATCGATGAGGATCAAAAGTTTTAAAAAATTCAATCGCAATCATAGTTCTGACAAACATTTAGTAAAATATTGTTATGAATCTGCAGTTCTGTTTCCCTGCTATGTTTGTCTTATGGTAGGAAAGATTTACAGATATTCGTATTGGGTGCCAAGCTAATGACCACATACCTTGGTGATAAACTTGTCGACTTTGGCTACAAAATGAAGGTTCTGGAAAATACAAGAATTATGGCGCTATCTCTGTTAGAAACCGAAATATGAAGATTTTTCTAGAGAATTCCATTTGACGTCACGCTTTGTTGCAAAGTTATATAAATCGGAGTGATCAAATGAGATTGAATCTCTTTGGCGTTTTGTTCGCAGTGCAAGTTGGTCAGCTGTTAGACTCTGCTCGATATATATAGTGCTCTCTCTGTTATTATCAGTGGTTTGCTGTCCTCTGGTGTTGCTAATTTGTACAAGTACTGTTTTTCTTGTTACCTGTGCTCTGTATCTTCTGGAATATTCGTGGAAAAAAAGCTTCATTTTCCATTATAAAGCTTTTGGACTATTTTCGCTGTACACCCACCGGATGAACAATATTAATAGTAAAGTGTATCTAAAACTTTTGGCAACATAAAAAAATAGTATTATTATAGAAGTATATACTCGAATGCGTTGAATGAGTCAATTCTAGCCCATGTCAAATGCGCCATACCAATTTAATTTTGGAATTCATTGTGATCTGGCAAGTTGAAAAAAGAGATGACGTCACAGTACAGCGTAAGCCGTAGTTAGATGTCACATGACACGTGTAGTCACGTTTACAATGTGACTGTGGTACTACGAGAATTTATTTCTGTCTTTGAAAAACAAATCATTAAATTCCAAGCTGGGATACGTTATTTTGAATAATGCATTTCTCTTATTTTTTCATATGATGCAAATTTTAAAACAAGATAATGGAATATTATATTTCGTTCTAATGATTTTTGAATAAAGTTTTAACTACTTCATTTGCAGATTTTTTCTGTTTTTCGAAAATCGGGATTTTTAAAAAAATTTAGCTTTTTTTGTTTGAGAAAAATTAAAGACAACTTTGTCGCCCTTTTGATAATAGTTATTATTTACGAAGAATACAGTGAGAAAGTAATGCAATCGGAAAATATTTCATATCGATATTTTGATCAATTTAGATCTCATAAGTCACTTTCCTTCAAAAAATCAGCGGGAGTAGCCTCCTCTAAACTTTCTCGTATACTTCTCAAACTTGTCATTTCCCCTACCCCTGCTTGGATAAAAAATTCGAACCTACTGTAACCCAGAATGCAATGACTATCAGAAGGTTTTTCCATTGTAGATTATAGTGATTGTAAAATATTTAGATGAAGAATCATATTCAAGAAGATGCGTATGTATTTTTGAGTTATAGTGTTCACATGAACACGGACAGACCCGCGGATGGATTTTCTCCAAAATTTGATAGAAACCTACAAATTATGTGAAAAGATCACATACCAAATTTCATCCCTGTATCTCTAATAGTTTTCGAGTTATCGTGTTCACAGATACACAGACATAATTCCAAAATTGTGTTTTTCGGACTCAGGGAGGTCTAAAACGTGGGGATTCGTCAAAATCTCGAGCTCGAATTTTTTGACGATTACAAAACTTTCTCTTTGTATAACTTTGAATACGAGAAATTGTAAAGAATCAGGTGTTTTTCGAAATTATGTATGTGTCCCCACCTGTTTTACCGTCTGCATGTATATATACGGCTACGTTTAACTCCATACCTATGATCAACTATAAGGTTATGCTATAATTACAAAGATTACGACAAATATTACATAACCTGAAAGCGCTCGCATTCGATGACATTTCACTGCAGTTAAGACCCGCACGTCATCAACAGTTTGATGTACAAACATCCGCCGAATTTCTGGCAAACAATCTGAAAATGATCATGGGTAAATACGGATTTCATAACAACGCTGAGAATCCATCCAGCATGCCATGCGATTGTGTTATCAGAGGAATTAATGATAACAGAGAAGCTTTCGTGTCATTAATCTGACACGGAACTCCTCTGAATCCTAATAAATCCTATGACAGTGCACTACATTGTGTTGTCCACATGCAATATTTGTGATTGCAACAGCTTTAAACCAGTATCATTGTTTTGTAGCTCCGAGTGTAAGGTAAATGTAGTTCAGTTTCTTTTAAACTATTTTTATTTTTGGTAAGGAATCAACTTTATTTACAAGTAATAGTAGCAATGTATAAAAAAGGAAGCAATTAGGTGGATTTAAGCATGTTCAATACGAAATAATTCTAGTGGCGTAGCTGCAACTTTTGCCGCCAGGGGGCGAACTGCCATCGAACTGAATATGCAGCCCTACTTTAAAAGTTACATACGGTACATAAACCTCAAAATAAAATAAGAATGAATTCAGGGGAAAAATTTAAAAAAAACATTTCATCAGTGACGTTATTCATCGTTTGACGTCTTCGGTCTATGCAGATAGATTGCAAAATCGCGCATACACCACCGTTCTTTCTTTCACATATCGACAATTTATCGACAAAAAGCGAAAAATAGTAGGGAAAAGTCGGGTAAGATGGCGAACTTAAGCTTTCGTGATTTTTCCTGGCCTTAATATCCGTTGCAGGAGTCTATCACTTCCGCAAAATCTTCTTGCAACTCTTTACTTTAAAGTAATACTTTTTAAAAACTGATATTTTTAAGTTTGAAACTCAAAAATTTCATTTTAGAGAAAAAAGTTATTTTTGTCGGACGAACTGAAACAGCAATTTAATTAATAATTATATATTATCAAATACCTCTTTAAAGTTGTTGAGAACATGTCTTGTAAACAACAAATTGCGCATAACACGAAACAAACGTAATCAAACTAAAGAAACAGTATCAAACAAACGAAGCATTATCAATCGAAATTTTAGATTAAAACATTAAGAAATGAAATCAATTACAAAAATCGCAAAATTTACACTTTTATTACTATTTACGACTTCGGAGACCTCTTCAATCAATTTAATTCTTCTTTCGATTTTCTTTTGCATATTATGCCCCTTGCACAGAGAGCAAGATCCTAAAATATTATTTACTTTAGGTGAGTTTTAGGAGTTATTTTAAAAACCCTACCATGGAATAATCAGTTGAAAAAAGTCTGATCCCTGATATTATTTATGCAATAACAATACCGCAAATAAAATAAAACTAAATCGAAAGGGTCTAAGTGGCAGTCAGGTAAGATGACGAACTCGTGAATTAGCGTCATCTTACCCAATGTCGTCTTTTTTTATTTCGAAAAACAATGAAGGATATTGTTACGAACATGGAAAGTCACTTCCCAGCACTGTTAGTCTTATGGTTGGGAAGAGAGTTTTACAGGGTTAAGTATGGGGTGACTGGCAGCAGCCAAGCCTGGACTCCTGACCTTGGAGACCATCGTGGCGACTTGGCGGCAAATTTGGTAACTTTAGTGAAGAAATATGGGATATCAAAGGTGCTGGAATTTTCTCGATATCTCTACTAGGAGAGGAGATACGCTTGAATGTACTAAATGATTCCATGTGACGTCACTGCCTGCCGGGAGAGACTATATAAGGAGTGCGCTTGGATCACGGAGGGAATGAATGTTGATCGACTTTGAACGTGTTGATCGACTGGGATCGCCTTAGAGTGCGAACGTCTTTGGAATCTTTCTTTGGAGTTCTATCCGCTGTGCGAGCTAGTAAGCTGTTAGACGCCGAGCGGTATTGAGTTGTGTCTTGATTCACTGGAACGACTTTGGAGTTTCGTCTGCAGTGCGAGCTAGGAAGCCGGTGAGCTGAGCGCTATTGAAAGTGCTGTTACTGTCTTTACTAGTGATTTGCTGACTCTTTGTCTTGATAATTCTGGAAGTGCAATTACTGTTATCACTAGCGAATTGTTTGCGTTGCTTATCTGTACGGGAACTATTGTACCTGTTACATGTGCTTCGTGTTTTCCTGAATATTTGGGAATAAAGCATCATTCTTCATTATTCTGCTTGTTGGACTGTTTCCGCCATACACCCATAGGACGATTTTTGTAACAATGTTATTACATATCCTTAAAGTACAACTGAAATATTTTTAAATGACACAAACAAAGTTCATTAATTTCCACCTGGCCTCCTTTCGCAGCATGTAATCCATCGACACTTGGCTGGAAATTGATTTCAGTTTCGATGGGTTACATGCCACAAAAGTCTGACACATCTATTGTACTAAAGGGTTTTATAGCTGCCATCTTTTAGAGGTTTTGCTGTTCTTATTTCATCCAAGATTCTTAAATACTTAACTGCTCTTGTATAAAGACTGCATGCATTTTACTAACTTGAGTAAAGCTTAGTAAATTAAAAAATAATTTGTCCCGTGAAAAATTATTTGATTTCGTGATAAATTTTGGGATGGAAAGCAAATTCATCACTAATATTGCTCAATTATGTCATTTATTACAGTATCATTTTAATATATACTAAATTTTGAATTGTTTATCTATTACAAGCAATCTTAGTAACAACCTAGATTCCAATTCCGGAAAAGTTTCTAAACGTTCAATGCAAATTTCTTTTGACGGTATAAAATTCTATTATGCTATCCATTTTCGGATTGTTAACATCAAATAATTTTGTGTTTATACAGTGAGAAGAAATAGTTTTCATACTATAATGCAAATCTCGAACCTAACTCCATAAAATCAAACATAATTTTATTTCTGAATCATTATTTAATAGTTCGATAAAATGACCTATACAAGCCATATCTATTCAAAGGGAAAATTTCCCAGTTTATGTTAATGTATAACAGAATCTATTTAAAAAACCTCAGTAATAATGATGAAATATTAACGGCAGAAAAAGCTGCATACAATTAATGGATGTTCATTATTTTGTCGTTAGAATGATTCTACGTCGAATTCACAAGCAGGCGATTTATTTAAAATCTATAAAATTCGAATGATTCGAAATCTGGGCAGTTGGTAAATTTCCAATCGTAATATACCAAAAGTTAATGAAGTGGTTTGCAAATTAAAGTACAGCAGTGAATAAGGATGGATTTTCAAAGGGAAATCTCCAAGAAATTGTAAAGAATTAAAGAATAAAAACCAAATTAAATCAATTGTTTTATGTAGTAATAATATGAAATATATTAATAGTATAAATTATTAAGATGGTCTCAACGCATTCGATTGTGGAAGATGAAATAGAAGGCAAAAGGTGCTGGAGCACCATCATAAACTAAATTTATTTAGAATTATTTATTAAAATAAGAAACTGTTGCTTACAAAATTGAATCTCACTGATAAATGATAACAATATTAAATTAAGTGCTCAGACTGCGAGAAATTGGATCGTGTCAGACTTAAAGGATGTGTCTGAAAGAAGAAATCTTACTTTAGCCGAGTCAGCAGAATGTAAAGCAAGTGAAGCTAGAAAAAGAGCATCAATAAACCTGTCACTATCTGAGACTGCGTTCTTTGAACTATTGAATAAAATATCGGTCTCGTCGGATTTGCTGGACCGCTGCATTAAAAGCTAAATATGAATATTCATATTAATAGATTTGCTGATTTTAAGTAAATTTGGTTGAGTAAGCTGTATCTAACGTGTCCAATTATTTTTTTTACCCTCAAAGCAGAGCATATGTGTAGTAATAGTTTGAGTATTCGTATTTGTATTGTTTTCAAATAAGAATGAAATTCTTGGCAAGATTTCTTAAAATTTATTTTGGCAATTAACATCGCTTTAAGAACCATGACTTGCAACTGTGTTTCTTCGCTCGTCTACAAAATATTCTTAAGAGAAAAGAACCTTTCAACGTTACATTAGTGCCGGGTAGACATGAAATATATTCAATAATTACATGAAAGTTCGCTTGACTCAAATTCTGGATGTGAAAGTGTTTGAATAATTCCACCTAACGACTCCTGGTTGAAACATTCCTAATGTTCCATTATGTCACTTTTTGCGGTGCGATGTAGTTGGAAATATGTCCGAACAAGGAGGCTTCTGTCCAATTTCCATGGTTGAGATGTATTGCGCATGCTTCGCCACCTCGCTGCCGTCGGATTTATTATTATTATTATTATTATTATTATTCACGCTTTTTTTGAAATAGTTACAAAGGGTTGCTCTTTTTCTGAAAACGAAACATTTCGACGTCAAGATGCTATGCTTGGGTTCAGCGGGAAGTATTACCTAATAATGGGATGGCCCCCTTCAGAATGGGATGTATGGTCACATTAGGTATACCTCGAGTTTTTTCATTCATGTATTGGCTTTCCAATTATGAACAACATCCTTCTTATTAAATTGACTGTATATTCTATACACAATAATTACATTTTCTGTTATCACGACAACCTAATTTCACCCGTAACTATAATAATTCTTAAAATATGTTGAATTTTATCTCATATTTTCGCTTCATTAGTTTCAGTTTTACACATTTCAGAAACAATTCTTAAAATTAATTAAAATTTTTTAAAAAAAGCTTTCAAACTGCGCAAGAACTTGAGTAAAATATGGAATTATATACAGGGTGTATACTCTAAACGTGACTCAATATCTGATTTCTGAACCGTTAGAGATAGGATTATTTTGAAATTGGAAAAATGATTTAAAGAATTATATTTTATGCTTTTTGATTGCGTTAATGTACAGCTGAAAAAAATTGCGGAGTACCTTGGTCCTATTAGTCATATTTAGTAAAATATTCTTGACATACTAACATTTTAAGTAAAAAAAATTCCACTCTTATATTACTAAAACTTACCGAGTTAAGAGGCTTTGAATTTCAGAATTTTAAACCAATCAGTGGACGCTTCCAGCATACTCTTTGATTGAGGGGATCTTCTTCGAGCGGACGAAAAAGGTTTCAGAAAGTCGTACTGTCGAGTGATATTCAAGCTTGACTGTCAGATTTTACTCTGAAGAGATGGGACTTTTTGTTTTAATAGTTAGTCGTCATATATTTTCAAATATTTTGATACTAGGGATCCAGTAGCACACCAATACCGAAAAAATAATAAAAAATAATTCCTTTCTGCGATAATCTTTTTCACCAGAAATGCCCTATCTCAACTGTTGACAGTAGGGTGTATCATAAGTTTAAATTTTTTGAACTACGATTATTGTCTTATTTAATTTGTTGAAAATTTTGCAAATTTTTCCTTACGTTATGTTTTTCTACTAATATTTTTAAAATTGTGCAAGATTGGAAAATTAGAAATATACCAGATTCCGCACAATATATTTCTACATGCCCTGGTTTCTTTATTAATAATTAATCAAATTATATATAAATTTTAGTTGAAAAAATGAAATATGAAAGATAGATCTAAGATCTTTAAAAGAAAAGAAAATTTCGATTTTCAAGAAAATAAAATTTTCCCTACTGTTACTGTTGTTATTAATTATTACGAATATAGAAAAAAAAGTTGAGTACACAGACTGTCATTTCATATTTCTTACTGAAACTTAACACAATCACCCAGTGTGAAATGCTTGAAATAATTTATCATTAACACTTTTTTAAACTAAGGGTTATAGAATAATATCTCAAAAAAAATGTTCGAGAAAACGTTGAGACCCGTACAAATTGAATAAATATTTTATTAATGTGGATAAAATATGCGAAATCGTAGTCTATGTGTTTAAAAAAATTACCGCAAGATATTCCAGGAAATTTACAATTTATCGCTAATTAGCTCCCACATTGTGAACATTTATGAATTATTACGTTGCTTCTGCGCATTAGTAATCAGGATTTTAAACACTTTCACTTATAAATGAAGATTTTAAATATTTAATCATAAGAAGTTTTTTGTAATTGGAAAAACGGGGAAGGGGAAACATACGTTTTGGAAAAGGAAATAGATTATAAAAGAGTTTCTCAAAATATTATTCGTTTCAAAAAGCCACGACTAGAACTTTTGGACGATTTTACTACGGAAAGGAGTGACAGGTAGTGAGTAAGGAGACCAGAATTCATTGTTAGGTCGTGTCGTGACGTCTTCGTCCATTTCGGCGCATTTTTTTGGTTATTCTTTTCCGATGTGAATATTCATTTCCATTTTGAATCGTACTGTTTTTTTACTGTTAGTGGCAATGAAGTTTTCTTGAGTGGTAGTCGGAAGATTTTATACAATGTTCTCCAATTTTGTGACCGAGAAGTAGAAAACGGGGAATTAATTACTCCCATCACACATCCTACAAAATGGGCCAATCAAATTGCAAGTAAGGGCTAAGTGTGTAATGTCGTTCAAGGTTACTGAGTCCCGTTCCTACCGAAGATGGAGGACCTAAGGACAAAAAGAAAGAACACTATGCGGTATTTTTGCGGTCAGGCACATAAACACCAAAAAGAATGACAATAAAAACCATGTAATGGCAATACAAATCATGTAATGTCAATACAAATCATGTAATGGCAATAAAAACCATGTCAAGTCATTTCA
>BGPR01038006.1:0-14893 GCA_013235015.1 Araneus ventricosus | reverse complement strand
GGTGCAAGATGAGCATTTTGAGCCATCTGTAAAAATAGGAATGAAGTTTTGGTAAACTTCACGATGGTCTGCAAAGAGTTGCTGATAAATTTCAGGGGCCGTATTAGCTTTGTCAAAGGTTTTAAAAAGTTTAATCCATGTGAATTCCATGGAGTGAGATGGTATTTTATGGTAGGCACGACCTGTACACTGTCTAAATTAAAAGAATTAAGGAATTTTGATACTCTAGTGAAAAATGAGGGGATGACTGATGGTCTGGCCCTTTGCAAGCGAAGTATAAGTTGACTTTGCTTGTGTGTATGAAAAGGATGTCCAGGATGAGATAAAATTTTAAAATAGAAATGAATAGCCAACACTGTACGTCGATAATCAAGAGAAGGTTCACAACATTCAACGTACAAGCTTTCAACAGGTGAAGTATGAAAAGCGCCACTGCAAAGTCTCAGAGCAGAGTGATGGATGGGATCTAATTTCTTTAACACACTCTGTCGTGCCGAGCCGTATATCACACAACCGTAATCCATCTTGGTAAGTATGGATGCTCTGTATACTCTGAGCAAAGATGTCCGTGAAGCTCCCCAGGAGGTGTTTGAAAGAACTTTCAGTATATTTAGGGCCTTATCAAGCTTTTTGCGTAATCTCAATACATGGGGATGAAAGGTGAGTTTTTTGTCGAAGATTACTCCTAAAAATTTGACTTCACTGACAACATTGATGAGTTGGCCTTCCAACTTAATCTCAGGCTCTGGATGGAGACTACGTTTTCGACAGAAGTGAACGCATGATGTTTTGGCAGTAGAAAAGGTGAATCCATTAAAAGCAGACCATTGATGAATTTTGTTCACGGCCAATTGGAGTTGTCGTTCTATAAAAGCCATATTATCCCCTGTACAAGAAATGTACAGGTCGTCGACATAAAGAAAGCCCTTCACAGAGGGTGGAAGTTGTTTCAAAATACCATTGAGTTTTAGGGTAAAAAGCGTGACACTCAGAACACTGCCCTGAGGGACACCCTCCTCTTGAACAAAATAATCTGATAACTGGTTTCCAATTCTGACTCTGAATTGTCTAAGTTTTAAGAAATTTTGAATGAAAATAGGCAGATTACCTCGTAGATTACAGTTATACAGATCACGAAGAATACCATATCTCCAAGCACGATCGTAAGCTTTTTCGATGTCGAAAAAAATTGCTACGGCGTGCTGCCTGCGTATAAAAGCGTTTCGAATTTCTGTTTCCAGTGCAAGGAGGTTATCAATTGTAGAACGTCCCTGTCTGAACCCACTTTGAAAGGGACTTAAAAGACCATTAGTTTCCAAATAATATACTAAACGCTTATTCGCCATTTTTTCGAGGATTTTGCACATGCAGTTAGTGAGAGCAATTGGCCGGTAATTACATGGGTTTGAAGGTTCCTTTCCAGGTTTAAGAACTGGTATTATTATAGCCTGTTGCCAAGAGGATGGGAAAGAGCGTTCGTGCCAAATTCTATTGTAAAGAAAGAGAAGGTTATGCAAAGATTCTTCGGACAGGTGCTGCATCATATTGTAACTGATATTGTCTGGACCTGGAGATGATTTATGTATTTCGGATAAACATCTTTTTAGTTCAAAGAAGGTGAAATCTCTATTGTAAGGGGCGTAGGGAGAAGAATTAAAATTAAGTTTCTGCTTTTCTGATATAAATTTATGATGTAGAAAAGAAACTGAATAGTTATTGCTTTTTGTGGTGTGGGCTAATTCTGAAGCAATGCAGTTGGCAATATCCTGTAAAGATGTAACTGGAATTCCATTACTGTAAAGAATTCGAATATTTGACGATCTGAAGATGCCACAAGTTTTTTTCACTCTTTCCCATAGTTTTTTACTGGATATTGTGGAGCTGATGCTACTAATATATTTTTCCCACGATTCCCGTTTACTCCGTCTTTGAATCCTTCTTGAGATGGCTTTGGCCTGCTTATAACAAATTAAGTTTGCGGTAGTTGGACTTCTGCAAAATCGAGTCCATGCTTTCCTTTGTTTCTTTTTTGCCTCACGGCAATCTGAATTCCACCAAACCTTCCTTTGTTTTTTGACAGTGTTTGAGCTTTTAGGAATTGAGCAGTCGGCTGCCGCAATTAAAACTGCAGTAACATTTTCAACAGCGGTATCAATGCTATTGTTGGAAACCATTTCTTTAGTTATTTTAACAATGGAACTGAATTTACACCAGTTAGCTGTTTTTAAATTATATCTTAATACTGAATGGATAATAGAGTTTTGTCGTCTGCAATCGGATATAATCAAAGGAAAATGGTCACTATTGTGTAAATCATTGTCTACCTGTAAAGAAAGATAAGGCAAAAGAGAAGGAGTGCATATTGCAAGATCAACAGAGTGGAAAGTTCTGGTCGGTTCATGAAAGTATGTGGATTCGTCATTATTTAAAAGACAGAGATTATGATCATTTAATAATTTTTCTATCTGTAGGCCACGAGTGTTGGTATCAGGGTTACCCCAAAGTGGACTGTGACCATTCATATCGCCAAGGATAATGAAAGGTTCGGGAAGCTGAGATACAAGATTATTAAGACAAACTTGATCGACAGGTGTATTTGGTGGTAGGTAGAGACTGCAGACTGTTATTAATGAATGAGTGTGGATTTGGACTGCTATTGCTTGTAAAGAAGTATTCAAAGTTAATGGAGCTGAAGGGAAGGAGTTGGAAATAAGCAAAGCTACTCCTCCCGAAATTCTATGACCTATTCCATGTTTGTGCAAAAGATTGTAATGCTGCAATGAAATTGTATCTTCGGCTTTTAAATAGGTTTCTTGAAGGGCAATGATGGAAGGTTGGTGAGAGTTGATTATATCCTTAAGGTCTGAAAATTTGTTTTTAATACCGAGGCAATTCCAAGAAACAAAGTTGGCCATGCTAAAAAAGAGGAACACAAAAAAACAACACTTAAGAACTTTTTGGAGAGGGAGGTGGGGAATCCGTCTCACTAACTGAGGACATGAGATCCTCATCTGAAGGATGAATATTAAGCAACGGATCAACATTTTTTAAATCAGACGTTTCTTTTTCTGGGTTTTTTAAAAAATCTTCTTTTGATGTAGGATTATTTCTCAAATTTTTCTTTTGTTTCTGTAATGCAGTAAGATGCGCTTTTTTTGCTGCCTTGGTTTCTTTTATTTGTTCCTGCCTGTTAACATTGGTGATATTTTTACTTTTTACTGCATTAAGTGACTGTTTTTGTTTAGGGGGAGATTTTACCATCAGTGGAGAAACTATGGAAGCAGTTTGTAATGACGTAGATGGTTCCCTTGGCGTTTGAAGAGAACTGGCAGAAAATATAGGTTTCATTGATGCAACTAGCTGGAGAGATGTTTTTCGTAAATTTTCAGTATTAGCGCGGTATCCACAGTGAGCACACTCTGTGTCAGTAGGCTGATTGATTGGTTTGTTCTGTTTGACAGCAGATGAATACACAACTCCAGGTTTGGGAGTGCGTTCAGTGACCAACTTTCTAGCTTCGGCAAATGAGATGTTCTTGCGGATTTTTGTGGCTTGAATTTCTTTCTCCAAAATCCACCGAGGGCAAGACTTTGAGAAAGCCGGATGATCTCCCTCGCAATTTCTACATTTAATTTCATCAGAAATGCAATCAGAGGAGTCATGTCCCGCAACAGAGCATTTCGCACATATTTTAGAGTTGCTCCTGCAAGCTTGTTGTGAATGACCAAATTTTTGGCATTTAAAGCATCGGACCGGGTTAGGTATATAAGGTTTGATAGGACAACTTAGATAACCAGTTTTGATGGATTTTGGTAACTCAGGAGTGGAAAAGGTGAGGATTATATGCTGTGTGGGAATTAGTTTGCCATCACGTTTAATCTGAATTCGTCGTGCTCCACAAACTTTTTGATTTGATAATTCTTGAACAAGTTCTGATTCAGTGTGTTTTTTGAGTCCTCGCTCAGAAATTACTCCTCGCGAAAAGTTTAAATTTTTGTGCGCAGAAACTTTGACATTTATTTTACCTAATGTTGTTAGTTTACTGAGTGTTGTAGCTTGTGACGCGTTAGATACTTCAATGAGTAAGTCTCCGGATTTCAATTTTTTTACATTTTTAACTTCTCCAATGGTCGATAAAATTAGCTTGTGCACAAGAAAAGGTGAAATTTCATGAAAGGTTTCGGAAGTAGACATAATAAAAAACTTAATATCAGCAGAGAATACGGTGCAATTAGATGAGGCCATGCAAAAAGCAAAGGAAATTCGGGTCCCGACGGCACCGCCCACCACGGAGCCCAACAAGGGAAGGCAGTTACCGGCTCTGGAAATTTCCAGCCTCAGTACTTACCTTGGTGCTAGCCAGGACCTATACGCTCAGAGTCACCTCCAGGAACGTTGACCACCCTTAACGCCAAGCCCCAGAGAGTGACCCTTTCGCTTGATCCCCTTGAGCAGACCAGCCAGGTGACTGGGATACCAGCCGATTGATACACCGGGGACCAAAATGTACCACCCGTCTAATGGGTCGCCACGCACGGCCAACACGTGGGGGTAATTTGCTGTCCATGGGAAGCTAGAAGCAAACAGAGTGGCAACAGCTTCTCATGGAGAGCTCCCTTGCCTACCCTCGAGGGAAGGAAGAAAAAAGTTGAAACTCAAAAAGGAGGCAAAACTCGAAAGGAGAGCAGACACTAGGGTACCTCGGGGTCGTGAAGCCCGTCACACCTAAAGAAGATGTGCCCCTGAGGGGGCCAAAAGGTGAGGAACTTTTTTTTTTGGTTCTCACTTTTACTTTTGAACCCACCCACCCCATAAAACAAGTCTGTGTATGTCACAGTACTGTATATTGTTTTTTTCCCCTTCTACGCCCCTCTGTGCAGAGCAGACGTTGCATTCCAGAAATAAATTGTCCGAGTGAATGGAACGGCGCAGGTGCGCAGATGTAAAATTTTTAGAAAAACTCATTTTCTAAATTTTCCAGTTAGTTGAGCTTTCCGGATAATTGAGAATTTACTGTAATATATAGTAACAGAATTCACAGGAAGTTATTTACTGTAGCAATGCTCAATAAATTACACGTTATTTTCGTGAAAAACATTTCCAGAATTGAAAAGGGAGTAACTAATATTTTCTGTTTCCTAGATGCATTATTTAAGCAAACTGAACATCAGATAGGGAAACTGAATCAACAGTATTCCGAATCTCATGTAAAATGTCACCACTAACCACACACACAATGCTTATAGTAGAGTGAGAATGGAGAAACACGAAAATGGAATTGAGTATAAATTTAACAATAAACAACTGAATTTCATGAAAAATTTATCATAGTTACATCTTCAAATAGACACATAAGTATTCCTTTTAAAGAAGTAACTGTCAATCAGTTTTTAATAAACATGCTAGGAGGTTCAATAGGTTGTCAAGGATTAATATCATTTATAATAAAAATATAATTTATAGAAAACTAGTTATGAATGTTAAATGAAAATTCAGATCAAGAAAATACCAGTCATACTTAATAAACTCTTAGTCTTTATTAATACTTAAATATAAATATCATATAAAACTATAAATAATAATAAAAACGTTTAAAAAATTACACTTTACATTAAAAAAATCTTCTTCTTTATGAGCGTAACAACCTGTTGCAGGTCTTAGCTGCCTTGACAGCACACTTCTTCCAACTCAGACGATCCAAAGCAACTCTTTGACAGTTTTTTATTTTCAAAATTTTGATGTAATTTTCTGTATCGTCCAGCCATCTTGTTGAGCCGTCCAGCCATCTTATTGAGCCATCCAGCCAGGTCTGCCCCGAGCACGGGCTCCCCCGGGGTTCTTGAAAGTGTGCAGTCTAGTCGGGTTATTTTCGGGGGTTCTCCAGACATGGCCGAGCCATCTCAGTCTGTTACTTCGGATGATTTCTGTAACCTGAGGCTCTTTATAAAATCTATAAAGTTCAAAATTATATCTGGTTCACCAGCACCCTTGTTCTTGTACAGGCCCGAATATAGTTCTTAACACTTTTTTTTCAAAAGTTTCCAGAGCTCGCTGGACGTCTACGTCTAATGTCCAAGTTTCGCTAGCATACAGCAGCACAGGCAATATAAGTGTCTAGTATAATCTCATTTTAGTTCTTCATCTAATAAGCCTGGATCTTAATTGTTTTTTTAATCCAAAGAAACATTTGTTGGCCGATTTTATTCTGTTGTTAATTTCGGCTTTCAACATGTTTTGATCGTTAATAATAGTTCCAAGGTATTTGAATTCACTAACCCTTTCAAAGGTATGACCATTTATGCGAAAAGGGGTGTAGTTCCCAGTCGAGGACGGAACTTCCATAAATTTTGTCTTGTCCTCATTAATAGCGAGGCCCATATCTGTGGCAGAGATTTCTAAGGCTCAACAGGCCTCCTTCACTGCCCTTTCAGATCTTCCAATTATGTCAATATCATCTGCATAGGCCAATAACACATTAAAAAAATAGCACAGTATTAATGATGCACGCCTGTTTTTTAAATTTATTTTTTTTAACTAGCAATAATTTATGTAGACTGATTTCTTCAAAGTAAACATAATTTGTCAATTATTGCTGAGTAATATATTAGATTCAAACTGTATTTCTTTGTTAAAAATATGAAATTTGAAAGCACAGATCATACATGCCTAATGTACAATTATTAGAAAACTTTTGGAACATCTCATTCTAGAAGAGAAAATGTCTAACATTGAAGTAAGTATGGTGAAGTCACTCACACTCACAGATGATCTGTATATCTGGTTAATAGGGTGGGAAAGGATCGACTCCAAACACATGCTTATTTAATGATATCATTTACAAAAGTACTGTACAAGGACAGACATAAAGTACTAGGGTCAGGTGGGGTAAAGTGGTCATACATCAAATAAAATGCTCTAATTTTGTAATGAATATTGGTATTAATGTAATTTTTTAAAAATTTTAGCTTTGAATAGTTAAGAACTAAGTTTAACATGTAAAATTATACAAATTGCAACACTTTAGTAGAAGAAAATGCCCATTTTGTTTGTTCATGTAGCAGTTTGAAGCTGGAATACCTAATTTAACTTCTCTCCTAAATTTTGTTTAATTAAGTTTTCATTAGATTGATTCTGCAGAAAGCTTCAGATAGCTCTCAAGAATACTTCCTCATTAACAGATAAGCTAGATTAATTACAGATATTATTTTATAATTTAAGTAAGATGGGGTAAAGTGGTCCTAGGGATAGGCTTAACATGCATCACTGTTTTAAAATTTCTTAAGCTTAATTTATTAGAGAAATGTTAGTTAAATATTAATTTAAGATTTATTGCAGATTTTAATTAAAGATATGAAACTAATTTTTGTGCCAAAATCATCACATAACGCATATAAGAAATCAGTCAGTTGCAAAAAAGGGATGTACTTTCATGCTACCTTTTATTATTTACAAAGGAGCTCATTTATATGAGCAATAGACTAAAGGTAGTGCTAAAATAGACTTAAGGTAAAGGCTTTATCCAATTTTCTTTAGATTTGCAAAAACCTGTTCTTTTAATTTACAACGGGTACGGAAGTTACATGACTTATGGAACAGTAGAAAAGGCTATGCATAATTACACTATAATGGCTATATATAATACCACCATACATTAGTCATGTTCTCATGTGCAGCCATTAGATGTTGGGAGTATTTTCTCCTTTAATAAAGCTTGGAAATGGATCTTTTAAAAAATCATATTGGGAAATTGATTGCAGAATATTTTACTAAGTGTTTTCCCTTAGTAAAGACTGAGGTTCAAAATTATGAGGTCCATCCCAAAATAGCCCTCGTGTTGCTTCAAAATGGGACGTTAATATAACTAAACTAAACAACCCTTAGCAAAATATTATTTTAAATTTTTTAAAAAAATATTATAGATTGTCTTCATCCAGAAAATGCAATCACTGATTTTAAAGGCTGTGAACTGTTTCCTATTAATAAGTAGGAAGAGTGAAGCAAACTATAATATCTGAAACAGATGTTAAACCTACCATAGTTGAGTCTACTGTCAGTTTGAATAGAATTTAAGAACCAGGGCCTTCACATAGTTTAAATCTAGAACTTGGGGAAATTTCAGATATAGCTGATAACATAGTTTTGCCTCAAAAAGATTTGACATCTGAATGAGCTGTATTTACAATTCTATAACCACCCGTTTCAGCTATAACTAAAGTAGCCATATAGGATTCAAGAGAAAAAAAGCTAACAAGTCAAGAAAACAAAGAAAAACTTGATAAAAAGCAGAAAAGGTCGTATTCAGTCAAGTGAATCCACAATTGCAGATAATCAATTATCACAGTATTTCTGTGGGATGTTGGCAAAATATGAAGAGGGGCCAACAAAGAACTTATTGGACTGGTGTTTGATAAAATAAATTTGCTGTCAATGAAATATCTAAAACTTTTGACTATCACATCTTTTCTGAAAATCATAACATTATTGGAATTGAGGATTCAATTCTTGATGAGCCAATTTTTGGTCATGGGTAATAAAAAATGTATAATTTGATTAAATAAACTGATTTTCTTTTAAAGTTGAAACTATATTGAGTTTTGTTAAATATTTAAAAAAACTCTGCTAACTTATAATAAGTTTTTATGCTTATTTTTTAACTATGACAACTTTACCCCACCCCATGGGGTAAAGTGGTCATAAAGATATGACAAAAAGGTGTCGTAAAATTGTTTAAATCAATTATTTTTCCCCAAATTTTAATGCAATGTGTTCTTCAATAATGTAATGTAAAATAACAACCACAAAATGTTAAGTATTTTAACAAATTCTTATATTTATAATCCACCTAAGTTAAAAAATGTGGATTTTATGACCACATGACCCTACCTAATCACTTTTACACTGTAACATATGGTACAACCATGATCAAATATTATTCTTGCAACAAAATAGGTTTTGATGTGGAAAACAGGGTAAGTTTATTTGAAATTATATGTAAATCACAGTACTATATCAAAAAATATGAAATGTACCATCTTTTTCAGAATACAATTTTTAAATATTGCATGGAAATAAAGAAATATTCAGTTTTGAAAAATAAAACAAAATCATTATGCATTAAGGAAAAAAATAAATAAAATATCATATTATGAATTACAAATCTTTTTTAGAGGATTTTAATTCTAAAAAAGATATAGGAGTTGAAGGAAAAATCCACAGTAATAATAAAAATCAAACATATGTTAAAAGAAAATATGATCAACAGAAGTTTAAAAGAAAGTCCTTTTATTTACTAAAGTTTTCAAAGAAATTTGCCATTTTAAAGCTGTATAGATTAACTGCAACTCTTCCTTTTTTTTTCTTTACCTGTCAATTAAATGAAATGAAAAGTATAAAGAGGTAGAGATTTTTCATCACAATAAGAATTTTGATTAACCATAACCGTCAGGATCAGGGCTGCGAGGGTTAACCGAATAGACGGATAACAGAAATCTCTAAATACGTATGCACACTAATGCAATTTTACTGCTGTTTTGGGACAAAAACGAAAATAAAACCCTTTAAAAGTGAATAATACGTAATGCCGTATTTATTTTACAAAACTATCAATATAAACTTCAATACAAGAGTAGTAATGAACAGAAATGTATGGTAAAACAATAAACCCATGTTACTTTTTGCTTTTTAGACGATGATGGATAACAGAAATTGATGGAAGATTCACTGTACTTTATTATAATGCATCTGGTAAACGTTCTGAAATTGAAACATTTAATGCACTAAGCAATTCCTTACTTGACAAAACTTTAGAAACACGCCGTGGGTTGAGGAGAAATTTGGTGCTTGAGTAATAATCCACTTGAATGAATTATTAGAGAAACATGCTAATTCAGGAATCATATGAACGCAATAACCTAATCATATGCGAACAAGTTAAAACATTTGTTCCAAGATAAGTGATCAGTGAATATATTACCTTTCAATATTTCTTGTACAGCAAGATTATCAAGATCAGTCTTCTTTTCTTTCCCATCTGATTCAAGTGGTTTTGAACCTCTCCAATTATTCTTTTTAATTAACGGGATCACCAACTCTTTGGGTTTGTTTTTCGGAAGAGTACTGAAAAAGAATTTCAATACATTAATAAAAAAAATTAAATTATTAACATAACATCACAGAAAGCTTATAGCAAAAAATACCTTTTAATCTCGTTTGTATCAACAGACAAAACATAATCTTTATTTTCTTCCTCCAATCGATTTCCTGTTAATGCTTTAGGAGTAGTTTTAGAAAATTTAAAACTAACGTTCTGTCTTCCATTTGATGGAGAATTTTTATCATCAGTTTGACTCATTTTGTAGATTTTAGTTAACAGAAATGAAGGAAACAAGCAATGGAAAATGTAAACAAAATTGCACTTTACGAAACAGTGACGAGTACAGTGAATTCAAATTTCATTACTCTTTTTCTGCGATAAATGTGGCAACATATTGTTGATAGTGATGTGTCAGATTCGTTCCTTTAGTGGAGTCGGATTCACGGATCCGAGTCCGGTTGCAGATCCGGATCCGCGGATTCGTACCGATTCCGGAACGTATTTGGATTTATCGCAGATAATTACTGTAATAATCTTTATTATTGAACTTTTATTTTAATATAATTATGAATCATAATTAATAAAATTATAATTTTCTTTAGATAATTAATTATATTGATATTAATTTTAATGAGTATTTTTGATTGATAATTATAATTAGATAATTAATTATATTGATATTAATTTTAATGAATAATTTTGATTAATAATTATAATTAGATAATTAATTATATTGATGATCATTTTAATAATTTATTTTAATTACTAATTATTTTTGAATTAACATTTCTGTTAATTATTTAAAATGTCGTTAGTGAATTTAACGAAACTTTGCTAGAACCTTCAGTATTTTGAGAAGCTTTTGATTTCTGTTATCTGGTTAAGATTTCCCATGAATGTCATTTAATTTGTTGGAAACAGTATATTTGCTGAAGCGTTCAATAATGAAATTTCAACTCAGATTTCTTTCTAATTAAATATAAACTCACCCAATTCTAATGAGCTCCATACAATAAAAAAATCTTTTAATCATCATCAAGGAATATAAAACAATTCTTTGCTGTTATCAAAGATCCACTGCTGTTAAAATCTGTTATTAACTACATTAACAAAATGTAATTTTTTAGTAAATTCCTGTCAGTTGAATTAATTGCTTTTAAATTTTGAGCAAACTATAGATGTCATTTAAATATGCAGGACAAATCGCGTGCATTCCTGGCTTGATCGGTAGAACGTCGTGTTATGTGAGCGCTGCTGACACGGGATCAAATCTCAGCAGGCATAGGCTACTTGCACACACACCGATTCGTGTCGACTGGTTTCAGAGCGGTCTGCAACATTCCATTAGTAGTGTATAGAGAACAGTTGGAGCTTGCACACGTACCGGCGCCTACGTAAAACCGATCGGCTGCCGAGAATTGCCACTGCGCTTCGCCGACATCGGCAGCTGCGGGGGGTCCCAGTGACACATGTAAATCTACTAGCGCTTGCACACACGCCGATTTCTTGCAGACGTTTCCAGTAGCATATGTAATTCTTCTGATGCTTGCATACACACCGGTTTCAGCCGATCGACTTCGCTCTCGTGGCGAAATGATAAAATTAGTAACATTTTGAAAAAAATATTGAACAATATTTTTAGGGATATTTTTTTTTTTCTTTATTGATATTTTAGGCATAAGAATGAGAAAATTACTTATACACAAAGAAATTTTTAATGGATAGCTAAAAATAATGGTTTTCAGTAAAGGATTAAGCTTGTTAAAAGACCAAGCGCTTTAACATTTAGAGGTCTCTGAAAATATATATATGCTTTTTTACATTTGAACAAGTCGGTTTTTCTAATTTTAAAATAATATTAATGATTCCGCATACATTCCATACTTTTATTTCTATTTTTTAATTACATTTTGTACTTGCTTTGTTATTTATTTTTAAATAGCTTAATAAATCTTTGTTGAATAATTCCAATGCCTTAAAGTTAGTTATAGTTAATTTAACATAATTTTCTAATGAATTTCATTTAACATAATTCGCTTTAAAATAAGAATAATTCTCAAAACAACTTTACTCTCCGATAGTCTTAGAAATAAATATAAATTTGTTGTTTTCATCTTGGTTTCTCCCTTAGTTTTGATTTATTAACGCAATAAATAGAAATTCAAATTTTTTCGAATGTTGAAGTGTTTGCTTTCTAGTGTTAGATTATTATCATAAGAATTCTTAATATTAACACATTATAATTTGGTTGTATTGCCAAGTCAATTTTTAAGGTGTCCGCCTACGTTGCAAACCCATTTTCTGCCGAAAATCAAAAATATTTTTTCGTTTCACTTCACTTTTATTTCTTAATGTAATCCCAAAACTTATTTCATTTTACTAGAACGATAATCAGAAATGAAATTAGCATCCTTTTAGTAAAACTTAATAGCTGAAAATGGAAAACTAAACAAGCATTTGTTCTGACGACAGTATTTTTGTACAAGAATGTACAAAAGGGCACAACAAAGAAGCGTTTTTCAGTGTTCTAACTTAATATTTATTTCTTTTTAGTTGCGATTTAGAGTTCATTAAGTTTGAATTAGCCGCCTTCGGCGACCAGCTTGTTCGATGGGAATATGATTTCAATTGAATCTTGTATAATTTTATATTCATGGCTGCTTTCACAACGTAATTTTAAACTTCAGATTGTGGTAGATTATTTAACACATGTTCTGTTAGGGCCTTGCACCTATTTTGTTCATTGTTTACATAATGTACGTAATGGAGTCAAATAACTGACCATACTATATGACCTCGAATCCCAAAACTTTTTTTATTTTACTAAAACGATAATCGGAAATGAAATTAGAAACATTTTAGTAAAACTTAATAGATGAAAATGGAAAACTAAACAAGTATTTGTTTTTCATTGCTTTCACTTAATAATTCACTTAGTATTTATTTCTGTTTAGTTGAAATTTAGTTTAGTTTTAAGAACTAAATAACACTTGAACTTTGTAATTAATTTATGAGCCAATAGAGGCTTTCGAGGCAATGTGCCTGAATTTTGTATAATGTAAATTGTCGTTTTATATGACGTTCAACAAACATTGAGAAACATTAGAAGTAAATATAAATTTGTTGTTTTTACATTGGTTTCTCTTTTAGTTTTGATTTATTAACGTAATAAATGGAAATTCAATTTTTTTCGAATGTCGAAGTGATTGCTTTCCACAATATTAGCACATTATAATTTGATTTTATTGCCAAGTCAATTTTTAAGGTGTCCGCCTCAAAAATCAAAAACATTTTTTTCGTTCTGGAATATGATTTCAATTGAATTTTTAATTATATATATTAATATATAATTTTATATTATTTTTATATTCATAATTTTATATTCATGGCTGCTTTAAAAACCTTACTTACCTTAACGTAAGAGCAAGTCTCTCTTCTGATGTAATACTACTTCTCATTTTCGAATTCTTACGAAGAATTTTGGTTTTAAGCCGTTGATGCAGTTCGTTGAATGATGGTATTGTCATGCGAAAAAAAATTGAAGAACTTGTTCTCATCCTTTTGAAGTTCTTTCAAAAGTGTATGAAATATTCCTATTTGCTCCCTTTTCTGGTTGATTGGGTGAACCCGGTAATTACGCTTAATCCTACGACGCCTGAGACGTCGGTAAAGCAACCACATAGCATCAATACGTTTTGGATTCATTTTAACTTCGGAAAAAAAAAAACTGTATTCGAGAATGACCTGATGTACATCCCATATGAAACCGGTCGACACAAATCGGCGTGTGTGCAAGGAACGCATCGTCTGCAAAAGTAGACTATTTTCAAACCGGTCTGCAAAAATCGGTGTGTGTGCAAGTAGCCATAGTCGTTGCAAAACAATGTTTTGAAAGTTTTAATTGCGGATATTCTCTTTAAAACTTTTATTTTATAATATATATTCAGCATTTTATTTTACTTTTTATTTCCAAACCTGATTTATGATTAGATAAATTTTAAATAATTCCATAAACTTATATATAAGTATGGAGGAACTAATAAGTTAGAATAGGAATTATTTAAAATCTATCCAATAATAAATCAGGTTTGGAAATGAAGAGTAAAATAAAATAAAATGCTGAATATATATTATAAAATAACTTTATAAAGAAAATATCCAAAATTAAAATTTTCAAAACTTTTGTCTTGTAATGACAACGCCTGCCCGCAACTCGAACCCATGTCAGCAGGATTCCGAACAGGGCGTTCTACCGACTTCGCCACGTAAGCGTGTGCTGAGAATGGTATTAAAAATTTGATGATAATCTAATATAAAACAACGCTATAACGGAGAGAAGACGAAGAGTAAGTTGGAAATCTAGCATTGACGTTTCTTTATCTTGACATTTCGATTATTTCTAGAGTCAATGCTTGCTAGTTATGGCAGAAAATAATATCCTCACATTAGTTTGGAGTAGAAGTTTGGAGAATGGTACATTTAAAATAGAATGTTTAAAATTACGAAATCCGCTCCAAAACCACCCTCGTGTAACTTAAAAACTGGACTTCAATCTAATATAAAACAACAATATAACACAGAGTAGACGTAGAGTAATTTCGAAACTCCAGTATTATTACACTGATAATCGTTTTATCTTGTAATTTCGATTATTTATGGTGATAACTTCACGAACGAATCTTTATCTGAACGAATTTCATTGGTTCAGTGAGCCAAATTTACATGCAGCAACAAAAAGTGTAAATAATATTTCGCTACTTTTTGGCTCTAAATTTTAAAATGTAATCAAATTTTGAGATT
>BGPR01038004.1:0-14895 GCA_013235015.1 Araneus ventricosus | reverse complement strand
TCATCCCTAGTCCCAAATTAACTCGGAAATTTATGCTTCACTTCAGTATTTCCAATTTCGATTTTACCCAGCTGACTTTTTTTTGTAGTATGAATGGTGGCAACAGGATGCAGTGCATTTTGTATTTTTAATGGCGCTGCCCAAGGAAAACCAAAACAAGACAATTTGTGTGATTGCGTCAGCTACCCGCGTATGATATTTTGTTGAAAACAATTTAAAAGCGGTCTTTAAATTGATAATTTAAATATAGCCATGATACTTCTTCGTTGTTTAAAGTGTTCATCTCATTGGGCTGCTCGACAACGGAGTAAGAGGTTTTATTCATTGTATTGCGCTGCTTCAAGTGTGGTAGTAAACAAACAATTGCCCAAAGGCATCTGCTGTCAGTTTCCATACTCATTACAAGTAAGTGATGTACATGGGCTGCTCTTCGCCTTTTCATTATTTTAGAGTATTGTAGTTATTTTCAAACTATATAAGAGTGTATGATTTGTGTACTGTATTGAAAGAAACAAATGAATAAAACCGGCATCTGATGTTTGATCTAGTTAATGCAGGAGGAAAAAAATTATCTTATGAATAATTTTTTGGGCTTTTTAAATAAACAGGGTTCGTACTCCTCCTGAAATTCCTGAAAAACTCCTGAATTTTGCTTTTTTTCCCTAAGGGCCCTGAAAACTCCTGAAAATTTTGTTTTTTATCCTGATATTTCTTTTTGTCTCCTGAAAAATTACAATCAAAAGAGCAAAATATAAAATTATGATAAAACATAAAAATATGACATTTCCGTTTTTCCTTATTGATAGAAAGTAGTTGGAATCCGGAATTCTTACTTCTGACCTTACTTAGCGCTGAAAGAGTCTACCGCGCATGTTCCGAGTCACCACAATCGGGAAAGATGGGAGAATTGATATTTAGTATACTTTTTTGCCAATTTTATAAAAATTGTCCACACTACCTACCCTTCTCACCTACAATTGATTTTTTTTCACGTTATCTCCTGAATTTTCTGTACTGTACTCCTGAAAAAATCCTTAGAAACTCCTGAATTTTACTATCATATATACAGTATGAACCCTGATAAATGATTTAAAACTCATTTTTGAAGTATACTTACTAGCTACTTTTTTTAAAAATGATTCTTATTGTTTACTATTAACTCCTACTTTAGGATATCTACAAAAAAAAGGAAGTACCGAAATTAATATAAAATCTATGGAAATGCACAAACTGCATATCTTGTCACATTTCTGAAAACTGGAGGACATATTTTAATGACAATTGATGTGGCTACACAGTTGTAAAAGAAAAAAGTTGTACCATTCAACAGTTATGGTATGCACTCATGACTATCATAAAGGCTCGCAAATGGAAGGAATGTGTGACATTCATATCACAGAATTGAACATAAGAAGCTCTTGTATGTCCATATAGCTTTTGAGGTATGACATAATGCTAAAAAGTCCGTCTCACTCCTGCACCAATACAATTTTCAGCTTGTGGCAACTCTGTTGGTACAGGAGTGGTATTCTTGGAAAGGGATGGCAAGCTGTGGTTGCATTCTCAAGAGCTTCCTATACATATTAAACAGAATTTAGGGTGGAAGTTAAGTTTAAGGTATGGAGCCATTCCTCTTCACTTTGCATCTCCAAATTTTTATTGCCAAGGGCAAGATGGTTTGGCGATGTGAGGACATTTGTTTTGGGTGAGCAGTGAACATTTTATTGTTCTCTTGCGTATGCGAACCAGCAGGGATGAGATTCTTCCGCTTTTTTGTTATTTTGGAGAAATTTCGCTTTTTTCCCCCTCTCAAAATTCTGGTTTTTTTTTTTTCTACTGTAAAAATTTGCTTTTTCTTCCAAAAATTCCGCTTTCACACAATGAAAAGAAACCTTTCTATCTTCCGTTCTTGAAACAAAATTCTGGGAAAATATGCTCGATCACATGGATTAACTCCACCGGCTAGGAAACTAGCTGATTAATCTTCTACTGGTGAATCAGCAAGCTCTACAAGGATAAACATTCTAACATTTTCTGTGCCATTCAAAGTATTAAGTACCATCTTTTTGCAGAAAAAAAAAACCTCTGTGGCATATTTTGCAAAAAAAAAAAAAAAAAGAGATTTTGCATGAACATGTTAAAAAAAATTAGTTGAAAACTTAAGGTCATCTTGTAGGGCGTACCAAGATGAAGAAATTAAAAAAAAAAAAAAGGTTTCAAATAACAATAATGCTAAATGAATCCGTCATTGTAACTGTACAATTTCTCGACACCTCTCACTTTATAAGGTGCAAAATCATTGTGCTGTTACTTTTGCAAAAAAAAAAGCATAAAAATGAAAGAAATAAAACAGAATTCAGTATATGATACATTATTATAATTTATAAAGAGCTTACTTTACACAAAAGCACTAAGTGTGTAAAGAGCACTTTACACAATGGCATGAAGCAAAAGAAATTATTTGTCCTTATTTTTATTTATTTTTTAAGCTAACTTTTATCAAAAGCCTATTAAAAATAATTCTTCTCAGACTTCTGTTTTGTAAATGTTGCTTCTCAGTGATGTACAGGTGGTAAATATGTTTTAATGTCTAATTTTTGTATTTTCTGATGCTTTGATGATGTGTTAAACTTGTTTGTTAACTTTTAATGTGAATGATTTAATAATAATTTAATATTCTTTTGCTTATTTATACATACTAAGTTATAAATAATTATTAATTATTATAGTGTAATACTTTCATCATGTTGCATGTTCTGATGTTTTACTTCTTTCGCTTATAAATTATGGTACAAATTTTTTGCTCGTATTATTTCAGTCTTTTTGCTTTTTTGCCAATCTCATCCCTGGAACCAGGGATATGTTATTAACTTTTAAAAAATCGGCAGCTTCGCTTCGCAAAGCCGGTAACTAGTAGTTTTGCTTCTTCATTGAATGTTAGGAATCTACCTTCTTTTAAAAAATACACAAACTAAACTGTCAAAATTAAAACCATTAAATTCCAAACGAAATATTATGCAAATTCTATTACATAGTCCAATAGAATTTAAATTAGTGCATAGCTGACCAATCAAGACGAAGTGCAGCACTCCAATTTAATGATGTGCGTGCCAGACGCTAATTTGAACGTCACTATGCAAACAAATGTAAACACATTACTAAACCGTCTTCCTCTGGGCATCGAAAAGTTGGCGATGCAAAGTGTGAAGAAAACGCTCCATACCTTAACTTTAACCGAATTTAGATTTTATGTCCAGGTTACACAACAAATGTCTTCACTTTCAAGACAATCATGTATGGAGTTAGTCTTATGTAGATGAGTTTTGTCATCCCTTGAAATGAACCAAAGGTGAACTGTGTGCTTGAAAAGTTAAACATAGAGCTATCGGATCTTTTCCTTATACCTCTGAACATTCATGGAGCATTTGTTGAACAACTTTCTTTTGCTCAAGCAAAAGGTCACTAAATCAACAGAAAACTTTGACAGGCTATTAGACTTTCCAATTACAAAATTAATTATGTGTAGGTTGACTATATCTGAAAAATATAGTTTTGGACTATATTTGTTGGAGTAGTTGATTATATTTTACTTAGCAGTAGATAGAAGCCTTTTCTTTTTCATTTATAGATTTGCTGTAAAGACTAACTAAAAAAAATATTACTCCTAATTGGAAGAAAGTCATGTCCTATCAAAGAAATCCGGAAAAGCTCTCATCTTCCTCCCTGTCTGTTGCCCCTTTCTGTAGTAAAATCGTCTTAATCCAATGTTTCTGAAACAAACAGTAGTTATATTAGACGGCTCTACACCTCTCTATGTGCCTTATGTTTACAAAGGCTTGTTAACTGCTGAGAGGTCTAAGGATATGCTATTCAGATTTACTATGGCACAGATGGTCTTCAGTTTATTTCATTGATTGTAACTGTAGCAAGTGTAGGACTCATCTGGTCGATAATGATCTCAAAAGTAAAGTTCAGTGGTGAATCCAGGAGAGCTATGGGGCTCCTCCCAGACATAAACCAGAATTCTTGATTTTATTTAAAATCACTACTAATGTTTGTTCTTAATTTCCCTTTAAAAAAAATAATAAAACTTGACAACATTGCTTTCTGACTTGACAGGCTCGAAAATTTTCCTACTTTTCTAGTCATTCCACTTGTACTTGTAGCGTTGACGCAGTTGAAAACATTTTTTGGCTAGTTATTTCATTGTATTTTTTATTAAATTATTGTAGTATTTATTATGATTCTTATTGTCAGGTGAGTAAAGTCTTTAAAGTTAGTCTTTTGGCTTACATGAGCCGTGAGGTTTGACATTCGTTGAGACAATACAAAATTTGTATGACATCAGCAACCCCCCCCCCCCCCCCCAACCCAAATCCGGGATTCACCACTGGTAAAGTTATTTGCCAAATGAATTGGTTGGCCAAATCTCCAGACCTAAAACTTATTGAACATGTTCAAGATGGTCTTGGGAAGGTAATGCATTTTGCTATCGCATGCTGAAAATCATCCAGGAGTTGGAAACTGTTGCTGCAGAAGTGGAACCAAATTCCATAGTGCATCATCAACTTTGTTTCCAGTATGATATTCAGCTATGAGAAAAGACCAGTCTCCCTATTTTATGTTTGCTCTTGCAAGGTTTTGGGATGGTGATCGTGAGTGCGGTGTGATGGCACACTATGAATGATATTTGGTACAATTTTTTTTCTTATCATTACCAAATTTCATTGAAGTCTGTCTGTTAGATTTCAGAAATTTGCCAAAACAAATTCTCATAATTTTGAACTCTAGTCTATTAAAAGTTCTGTAATACAGATGTACTAATTGAAATATTAATGCTTAATACTGCAACATTAACATCATTTATTGTTAAATTTTATTTATATATTTAACTGGCAATTTTATGTATAAGTATTTTAAAGTTTCATTTTTATTTAGGTATATGAATGAATATGCATTGAAATTGTGTATTTGATTTCAAACAAAGTGCATGTCACGTGATAAAAAAATTTCTTCATAGAAAGAATGATTTCTAGCAATTAGTATTAGTCAAATATTTATCCAATTAAAAAGAAGTCTTTTTATAGTGATTATTTATATTCATATTTTGATATTTTGTCTTCAGATATTTTAATCAACTCATTAGAACTCTGGTTTTCACTGACAAATAGACTACTTAAATGATTTTTGTTCAAAAGCTTTGGTGAAATTCAGCATAGAAGGAGAAGAATTTGCATACTACACATTTTTTACATTCAAAATTATTTTACATTGCACTCTCTTCACCATATGTTGATAGATAATAAAATTTATATAGTATAAAGCTAAAGATATTAAACATAAACTTGGAAATAAATGTAGCATTCCCAGATAGAGCAAAAAGAATTCTAAGGTGATAACCTATATGAAATACCTTTTCATGTTGTCCAGTTATTTCTTCAGTGATAAGGATCCATTATTAATATTTACTAAATAAAACTAAATTTTAATTAGAATTGTCTATTGTTAAAGTTTATTAATAAAGTATGAATATTTTTATGTAACTTCACCATAGTAAAAATTATTTTATTTTAGCAGAAGTTACTATAATTATAAAGTCAAAACTACTTTTACATAAATTTATGACTTACCTATAGTTCAGCATTTAGAATTGCATATTGTTTAAATTATGTTTATATTGTATTTTCCCCTGTCTTTGATTTAATAGCTTAGATATTTAGAATTATCTTGAAATAAATTCATTGTGCAATTTTCAAAGCACTGGCACAGTACTCTCTATTCATAGCACAAGCCATGTTTTTCAACTTCTCCATTACTTTTGAAAAAGAAGAAACCAAAAGGCTGGAAAGTTACTACTGAAGATAGTGAAATTCCTTTACATAAAGGGTATGCATGTGAAAGTGGAAAAGATGCTGTCCCACATTCTGTCTTGGTTTCTAAACTTCAAAACTGTTCTTCTGTAAGTAGATTTTTGCTTGTGTGTTCATCTTTTAGAAGAATAACCTGAAAATTTGAATAACCTGTGCATAAAGTATATAAATTATATTTTGTAGCTGTCCAAGAAAAAATGGGGTTTAAATACAGTCAAACTTGTATAATTCGAAGTTGAAGGGACCAGAGAAAAAAGTTCAAAATATACAAAGATTCGAATTGCATATATTCTCTCAAACAGAAGAAATAAATAAAAGAGATTACCTCCATGATCAAAGATTCAACACACAAACTTTATAAAAGAATACAGCTATATATTTTTTTTCATTAAATCAAACATTTCTTACTAGCTTAACTATTCATCACTTTTCTTAAAAAAAAAGGCAGATATATTTCATTGCTTCTGTGAATGCAATCTTGATTCCAACCTATCAATTTATACAAAAATAGAATCTTCTACATTAGTCTGACCTTCAAAAATGGTGCAGCATGGCCAAGTCTGGCTCTTGCGCCATAAAACCAAAACTCACTCACTCACTGACCTTCAAAAAAGCATTGAACTTCATGTATATGCACCATAGCTTATGATGCTCTTGGTAGGGGCTTCTCTTGTATTTCCTTGTCCTCTTCATCCCCAGATGGTCTGTCCTCAGCTTGGTTGTTCACCCTCAGTTGAGTAATAATGTCCGCATCAGTTGACTCGCCTCACACGACCCACAGTTTGGTCCACGTTGACATAGTCCTCATACAAGATTGATGGATCAGAATTTAAATCTTTCCAGTTATCAACAGCCAGCTCAGGATCAATTTCATCAAAGTTTCCCATTACATTTAAAACTCCTTCAGTTTCTTTCTTTACAAATCCCGCCTTATGATAGCATTTCCTAATCGTTCTCTCATTGACCTTGTCCCATGCCTGCTTACACATTCATGAAGCATGAAGAATGTTGAGCTTTTCAATTTCAAAATCTACGATGAGGATGCTTTTAACCAACAGATGCTTGTAGAAATGTTTAAGGTTTTTGATAATGCCTTGGTCCATTGTCCGAATAACAGATGTCATGTTGGTCGGGAAAAAAGACTTTCACATGTTTCATTTTGGGGGATGCTGTTGTGATCCGTACAATTGTCAATAAGAAGGAGAATCTCTTGTTTTTGTTTTCCATATTTCTTCTCCATTTTTTAAAGTCATTGTTCTAAAATTTCACAGGTCATCCATGACTTTTTATTTGAATCGTAAGACACGGGCTTAGACTCTACATTTTTGAAACAACGTGGATTGGCTGATTTGCCAATCATTAATAACGGCAGCTTTCCGGACCCGTCCATATTTGCTCCAACAAGCAACTTTATTCGATCTTTACTTAGCTTTCCGCCACTGCATGCTTCTCCTTTGAAAGCAAGAGTTTTATTTGGAGTGCACTTATAAAAAAGGTCCAGTCTCGTTGACATTAAAAATATTTTTTGGTTCTCTTGAATAATTTCTTTTAAATATATATATATTTTTTTTCCATTCATCAGCTGCTTGAATATTCACTTCACCACTTTCACCATACACTGCTTTGAAAGAAATATCATTTCGATCTCTGAAAAGATTCAGCCAACCTGTGCTAGCTTTGAAATCTTGATTGCCTAATGGAGAGGCAAACTGTTCAGCTTTTGCTCTCATAATAGGCCACTAATAGGAATGTTCTTATCTCGTGCTTGTTTAAATCACTTAAGAACACAACCGAACCCAGCAGATCCTCTCGTTCTTTTCCTATTTTTTCCCGTGCCATTTTCGCTGCTCAAAATTTTATCTTTGTTCTTCAAATAAGTCGATAACATTTGGGATGGAATTCCATATTCTTTGGCGATTTCGATTTCTTTTTAATGCCCTTTTCCACTTCCTTAATCACCTCTACCTTTTGAGCTAATGTTAATGACTTATAAGGAGCTTTAGCTTTTGACAATGCCATATTAAGAGCATGGAAACAATACTTAAAGCACAAAAACTCAAAATGTATGCAACCGCATTAAATCATTCACAAGAAGCGCACGGGACTCTAAAACCGAAAGAATAGCTACAATTCTGAAGGGAAAAAAAAGGGGAAAACAGCTTCAATCCTTTCAACCCGCAGTGAAATAGATTCTCCTGTCGAAGGGGTGTGACCAAGTCTTTTCTCGGAAAATGCAGACAGGCTTTGGATGACTAATGAATAGTGAATGCAGTAGGGAGGGGAGAGGGTAACAAAAGAGGGTGGACAGAAAAATCCTCAGAAATCCCCACATAGTGACATTCCAACACTCACTTTTTTTCCCCCTTAGAAAGATCATTAAAATAAATAATGCACCTCAGCTGAGAAAAGTCTCGGGAACAATTTTTACTGTAATATTTTAAGGGCAGTCGTATGAAAAATTTGAATTATCCATGATTTTTTAACATTATTTTAATACAGAATTCTAGGGACCGAGTAAAAATTTCAAATTATCCAGAATCTCGAATTAAACAAGTCCGAATTATCCAGAATTGACTGGAGAAGAAGAAGACGATTTCCTGGTTTCCTTGTTTTAAAAATCTCCCAGCAGATTTATTGTTTGATAATTATTTGCCATATACTGGTGAAACTGTTTATATTTTAATATTAAAAATATTTTGAGAAACAAAGAGCCAGAATTTATCTAACATTAATTTTATTTTTTAACTTATTAAAGTGCATTTTGCCATTTTTTTGCATATAGTCAAAGACAAGTTAAGAAGCTTAACAGAGAATACACTATACTTCTGATACCGCACCAATGAATTGTTAGGCGACGGCCCATATAGTCGCCTATAAACATCGACTATCTTACTTCATGCATGGATGCTTAGGCATCAAAGCATATAGTACGATTTAAACTTTAAGCAGAGTTATTTAAACTACAGTAGAAACATTACTGAGATGTTTAACCTTGACCTTTAGAATAGTGATTGACTAAACATGCAGTCTGCAATTCAAGAAAGAAACTTTTAAGTAAAATCCAACATTTATTTTTCAACAACATGAAAGAAACAACAAAGATTAAAAGTTAATATTCATAAATGCATAGAAACATTTAAAGTCAAAATTTAATGCAACAGGAAAAACTATCACCTCGAATCCAGTGAGAATAATTTAAATAGATGACTAGCAAGAACTCACGAGCTTAGAAAAATAGATGCGAGATTTAAACTGATTGCTCAGACCTTTAAACGTTGTAACGATGTTTCCGATAAGTCCTGATATATTTGCCATTTCCAATTCAAACTCATAAACACTGAAAACTACACTCACATCGGTAATCTTTAAATCAATGGAAACAACTCTTGCGTTTCCAACTAAGATTATATTTAACTTGACTACACATCTCGGCAGAAGATGTAAACAAAAATTAGAAACGAGAATACTGTAAACGAAACTACACAAACGAAGCCAATTTCTCCGTAGTTACCTCCAGCTTAAATACTCTTATCTAGAGCATGCGTTGTAAGTGAATGTCCGATAGACAATGCGTATTATCAACTGCTCATTTGCATAAACAATAAACTTGCAATCTTTCAGACACGAACGATGTGAACTGAAATTAATCAACACGTATCGACTCGCAAACGTAAACATCGCGAAGCGTTTATGCCAAACATGCGGCGGCTGGTAAGTAAACAACTTTAGATAAATATTTCTCTTCCTAATTAAAAATAGAGATGGCAAGACTCGGAGCAAGCATATTATTGCTAACAATGCCCCCCCTCTTGACATCTATACGAAAAACACACTAAATTTACTCTAAACATTCAAATAAAATTCACGTTTGCTTTTTAAATTTTTCCAAAAAATTATTCAAAAATTTTTAAATACTTTAAACTTTACTTCTAACTCACTGGACTCGATTTTAAACATTAGAAGTTACAGCAAACTCTAACATTAGTAGCAACAAATATACTAACAACAATTTTTATTAATTATTAACAAAAAAAATATTAATGACGATTCACTTCATAAAAATTAAATACAATAATACCACACATATTCAAACATTCAACCTCATATTTATCCATCATCACTTATATAATTTGCCTGGCCAGGACTTCATACATTTCAACTATCATACTATTTGATAAATTAATCAATTTAACACAAATATTATCTCAAATAAATTACATATTCATTTAACATATTTGTCATTTAATACACGATACAAAAATTAATATTCTTCATGACAAGTGATGACCAATAGCAGTTCAATATCATAACAATGATTCCATAAATACAAAGATGTCCATAGTTGGCCTTCACTGATACACTCAACATTTCGTAAGCTCTGAAGTACATTCAGTTAGCCTTCTACATATTGTGCTCAGGAGACTGCTTTCACAATGGCCAAAAAATTCCACTTTTACCGTCCATCAGATCAGGCAGGAATTAGATGCTTGTCGAGAAGACAAAAAAAATAAAACAACAATGTAATATAATACAACAATTCAATTATACATTATTAGTAATTTTAAAAACATCAACATACACAATTTCCAAAAATACAACTAACAAATTTTTCCAATTCAAATTTGGTAAGGGGCTTGGTGAAGATATCAGCCAAATTCAATTTACTATTAACGTACTTTAAGTTAAAGGCATTTTTAAAAACCAAGTCCCTCACGAAAAACAATTTGACATCAATATGTTTACTGCGACAATTTTCAATTGGAGATTTAACAAAGTCAATTGTAGCCATGTTATCAACAAATAATGTAGATTGAATAGGTTTTCCAAAAATTACATTATGCTCAAAACATTCTATTAGAATCCTGTCAAACCATATCAGCTCACGTGTTGCTTCTGTCATAGCGACAAATTCAGATTCCATTGTTGACAATGTAACACATTTTTGCTTAAATGTTCGCCATTCAATGGGAGAATTGTCCAGCATTACCAACTGACCGCCAACAGAAGTTCGGTCATCACGATTAGAGGCAAAATCTGCATCTGAATACACTACTAATTGAGCTTTATTACAGGATAATTTGAGCTTTAAACTTTTAGTATTGAAAACATAACCTAATAACTTTAACAAACCGTTCCAATGAAAAATACCTGGATTTGATTGAAATTGACTAAATATGTTGACTGCATAACTGATATCCGGACGAGTTCTACTAGCAATGAATGATAAACAACCTAAAATATTTCTATATGGTAATTGTGATATTTCTTTAAGTTCTTCCTCAGATTTGGGACATTGAGACTTAGAATAAACGCTGCCTTTAGCAATGGGGAGTGATGCAATTGGAAATTTATATTGCATATATCTGTCAGCGACTTCATTTATATAGCTTTCTTGATGCATAAACACATTTCCTTTGTACTGTTCAAACTCTACCCCTAAAAGCTTTCTCGTTTTACCCAAAACTTTAACATCAAAATGTGTACTTAAAATATCAATTACCATTTTCGAAACATCACTAGTACGACTAAATAAAACAAAGTCATCAACATACAAAATTAAAACTGTGTCCGATTTAAACATATAAGCACAGTTACAACCCTCAAATTTTGTAAAACCTATACCTGTCAACACCCTATGCATTTCAAAAAACCACTCTCGACCACTTTGATGCAATCCATATATAGCACGATCTAGTTTGCAAACTTTACTTTCCTCTCCCTTCTTAACGAAACCGGGAGGTTGGGACATATAAACTTCTTTGTCTAAACTAGCGTACAGATATGCACCTTTAATGTCACATTGAGTATGGTTCCATCCATTCAAAGAAACAAGTAGAGAAAAGAAGAAACGTATTAAACTAAAATTTATTACAGGACTGAAAGTTTCGTCAAAAGATTCCCCCTTAATCTGGGTATAGCCTTGAGCTACCAGTCGGGCTTTGAATCTGACAATTTTTCCATTTTCGTCCCGCTTAACAGTCTATACCCATCTGCATCCTACAGGTTTAGCATTTGATGGTTGATCTACAAGTTTCCATACTCCTCGAGAATGCATAGTATCAATCTCGTCTTTCATGGCTTGTTGCCAATCAACGAAATGATCAGATTCTACAGCTTGCTTATAGGTTTTGGGAATAAACACTTGATTTAGTCAACTAGATTCATTAAGGCTACAATGTGGATTTTGAGAATCAGAATTATCATTAACAAGACCTTCAAAATCGTTATTACCAGAAAAATCAAATAAGTTAGGTTCGAACAATATGTTATTTTCTAAACAAAAAGTCTTAACATCATTTAGTGAACGCAATCGTCGATTGTTTCCCTGTTCATAAAAATATATATCTCTCCTAGATTTATCGCTACGCATAACAGGTTTACGCAACCAAATTCCTTTCCTTAAACCAACTTCCGGATCTTTATCATCCGTTGTATGTAGCAACGAATCATCAGAAACAGGAGATGTTTCCCTTACGATATCTTCGTTGTAGCTACGGCTTGAACTAGGGATTATTATTTCTGTAGTATTGTAAGGATTGGTGCCCATCACAGCTCCACTGCTTTCTCCATAGAATTTATTCTCGTCAAAAGAAACATTTTTGGTTTCAATTACCTTATTCTTTTCGGGAAGCCAAACTCGATAACCTCTAGTTTTGAAAGCATAACCTAAAAGATATCCTTTTTGTGCCCTTGCATCCAATTTAGAACGATGTGGCTTGGGAACACCAACATAAGTTAAGCAACCAAAAGGTTTTAAATGTCTTACCGAAGGTTTATGACCGATGTACAATTCTAATGGAGATTTAATTTGGTTGGAATGGCATACACGATTCCAATTATATGTAAAATAAATCATTGCCTCCGTCCAAAAACTTTTATGTAAACCAGATTCATCTAGGATAGTTCTGGCACCACTAACGACGGTTTGATTATACCTCTCTGGAACACCATTTTGCTCTGGGGTGTATATATTGGTAAGTTCATGTTTAATTCCCTTTTTAATGAAATAATTTTCTAAAGCATTTCCTATAAACTCTCCCCCGTTGTCCGTGCGAAAAGCTTTAACTCGTCGTCCGAGAAGATTTTCTTCCCGCTCTATGTGGCGTTTGATTAAGTAACATGCATCGGACTTTTCCCTTATAGGGTATAAGGATGCTTTTCGTGAATAATCATCAATGATCGTCAAATAGTATAACTCACCATTTTTCCCTCTTGTTTGACTAGGACCCCAAATGTCAGCATATAATAATTCCAGAGGCTTTTTAGATCTAATTTCATTTAATGGTTTGAAAGACACACGCTTAAACTTATTCACTCGACATGGTTCACAATTTAATTTGATATCTTTAAAATTCGGTAAACCTACAACGCCTTTTTCCCGGCATGTTCTACTAATTATAGAAGGACTTATATGCGAAAGTCTCTTATGCCACAAGCACAACTGATCATTTACTGAAGTAGGAGCAGCAAAAGTTACATGTTTTGTATCATGTTTACTTAAACTTGGGAAAACATAATAAATGCCGTTTTTTAATCTTGCTCTAAAAATGGTTGTATTATGTTGCTGAACCTTCACCTCACCCCTACCACCTAGAAATGTAGCACCGTTAACATCAAATCGTGGTCCCGACATTAAATTTCTTCTAAGATTGGGTGAGTACATTACTTCTTTAAGTTTAATGGTTCTAGACCCAAATTTCATGAGAATGATTCCCTTGCCTAAAATAGGAAAAGACACATTGTCCACTGCTACTGTCAGTTTTTCCGAATTTAATGGCGTAAAAGTCGAAAACAAATTTCTATCACGACAAAAATGATGTGAGGCAGCGGTATCGAATACCCAGTCTGACAAGCCCCCTTTTTCACTTAAACAAGCACTTATGAAGAAAGAAAATGGTGACTTACACCTTTCAGATCTGTTACTGCATCTGTTAGAAGGGCTCCTTTCTCTCCGTCTGCGTTCATTCTGTCGTGTATCAGCTCTCTTACTTTGGCTCCGATTCCGGGCTTTATTGGGAAATCCACCACGACGACTCGGGCTTCTTGAAGATCTTTCGATGAAAACTTCAGGAACTCGTTCAATCCTCTTGAATTCACGACCTCGTGTCTTGATTGGTATTTTGTCTGCCAGCAATGCTTGGCCATCAGAACTCCTCAGGTCCAATCTAACCTCTTCGGCTGCGATCTCTTGAACTAGATTCTTGAACAAAAAATCTTCAGATTTCAATCTTAATAGAGTCTGTACCATCCCGTCAAAATGACTAGGCAGGTAACGCAAAAATTGGAATGATATGTAGTATTCAGAGAAAGTACCATCAATTTTTCTTATTTGGTCATAAATCCTAGACAGTCTAGCTGCATAAAGACTTGTACTTTCACCTGGCATAATCCTACACTCTACCAATTCAGAAAAAATCTTCATATGGAAGGATCGGGAGTCAGGTCTAAAATATTTTGCTAGTGCGGTCCAAACTAACACTGGATCTTCAAACGTTTCAATTACCTTCCTGTAATCCTTTTCTATATTTAGATAGATAAGTGATATAGCCATATTACATCTGCTTTTATATTATCTCAAATCCTTGTCAAGGTTCTCTGCTTTTTCTGGAGACAACTCTGTACCATTAACAATCTCCCAGAGTCCTCTTTCCATTAACACAAATTTCATGTCCATGGACCATGAACTGTAATTGGATGCATTAAGTTTCTCGATCGAATATCCAGCCATTTTAGATATGAAAAATACGATTGAAAAAGTTCAAAAGATGAAATTGAAAAATTCAAAAGTACGATAGAAATTTTTAAAGATGAATAGTAATGAATAGAATGATGAGTATAAACTTGAAAAACTTTGAAACTCTTAAACTTTCATTCAAAACGGCCCCCCCATCGCAAATAGTCAAGTGACATATGCGTGGGAGACAAAGAAATAGAAAAATTTAAAAAGGCAAGGCAAACACAAGCACGCCCATAACCCTTTGTTAGGCGACGGCCCATATAGTCGCCTATAAACATCGACTATCTT
>BGPR01038003.1:0-12931 GCA_013235015.1 Araneus ventricosus | reverse complement strand
GGTTTGAGTTCAATATAAAGCTAAAAATGTTCAGCAATACGTAATACTTTTAGCTTTGTATTGAACCGAACCTTTTAGCTTTGTATTGAACCGAACCTTTTAGCTTTGTATTGAACTGAACCTTTTAGCTTGTATCATTCAAATACAGATATTGATTTTGTTTGCATTTTTACCAACACTAATTGAGCAACATTTGTTGTCCTTTTATTCTAGCAATATGACAAGGTAATTACAGTTACATTAGATCCAATCATCTTCAGATACATACGTATCTGAAACCTATTACGGTCAACGCCATAGTGTAGATTTCAATGAGTTATGCTTATTTCTGTGGGGTTTTTAGAGACTGAAAAATATTTTAATAATTTGTATTAGTATTTTCTTTGAGTGAATATTGAAGCTGAATTATTTTAAGAAATATCACTGGAAATGGTTTAAGTGTGGGAGGAAATGAAAGAAACGAGCAAAATAAAAGTGTCGGTAGCTGAATTTCCCACTGATGAATGAGCTACGGCGCTTGCAGCACAGGTAAGAGGAAAGAAAAGTTACTTTCCATTGTTTAATGCGCATTTTCCCATGCTCACTGACCAGTTCGGGGCTCACTTCGGAGCTCCATTCCGTGTTTTTTAGATTCTAATTTGTTGTTATTTCGTGGAAGATTGATTGATTGAAATGTGATGAGATGGGATTTTTAGCAAAAAGGCCGTTATCCCCTAATGCCAAAAAGGATGCACTCAATAAATGTGAAAAGACTTCAAAGACCGTAGAAGAATCCTAAAATGCCGCTTATCAGAAACAACTTTTTGACAAAAGGCTTTTAATGAAGAACGCAGTTGAAAATCAAAATTAAGTTTTGCCTATGATTTAACAGAACAAAATAATGTGTTCAATGTTATTTTCACGATTGCAAATTTGACAACGAGGGTTATTGTGTAGACCAAACCTATGCAGCAGAGCCGGAGTGATAATCATCCTGATTAAAAGTCGTGCAATAATGATATCCTCTCTTCTATTTTTGAGCCAAGGAGTAAGAGTTAACATAGTGGGAATATCGCCAATAGATTCTTGATATTTACTGTTTTGAAAGGAATTGTTCGTTTTTTGAAGAGAAATTGTCTGAAAATGAGAAATTATATCTTCATAAGCAATCCACTCTAGTGTGATGTATTTCAGCATAGCATGAAGAATCGTTGAGGCTTCTTTATCAAAAATAATACATTTATTGGACGTTTTCCACAGCACAAAACGTGTAAAACAAGCACATACAAGCACTTACATCACAAAACATTACATCACTGACTTCTCACATCAAATTCCATCTTCAATCTCATTATTCTGTTTCGTTGCTAGGCAACGTTATCAAAAAAAAATATCGTTGCCAAACTATTTTTATTACCTTTAGAAAAGAATTAATGCCAAACGATATTTTTATTTAATATTTTTTCCAGCCAAACGATATTTTAAAATTAATTTCTTTTATGACAAAAGGATTTTTTTAATTTAATTATTTTCTTTCTTTAAATATTTTAATAATTCTACAACTACAGTCGGATCTCTATTTAACGAACCTCTATTTTGCGAACTTTTTTCTTGGAAACAAGAACATTTTGTGAATTTCTTCGTAAAATAAGCTCCAAATAGCGAAGTGCATTCTCTATTTAACGAACTTTTTCTTGTGATCCAATATATTCTTTCTCCTTATTTCTCAAACTATTTCTGAACATTTCAAAATTATTCTTTCTTTTAACATATTTTATGATGATCAATGACCTTAAATATGGAGAATGTCAAAGCGGAAGTGCTTGAGAATCAAAGAAAAAAATTTAATTCTTCATGAGGTGGATAAAGGAGTGAAAAAAAAAGGATATTGCTTTAAAATTGAGTATTCCTCCAAACAGCTTATCAACCGTAATAAAAAAATCGTGATAAGATACAAAATTATGATTCATCGAATTCTTGTCAAAAACGTTTAAAATTATGTGTCTATGAAGATGTGGATGAGGCAGTTTTGAAGTGGACAGTGTGAAAAATAAAAACAATACAGCAATGAATTGCGATGAAGACGAAGATGATGAAGATGGAAATGATCATGATGCAGAAATCAACAAACCTTCGTATTATGAAATGCTAATATTCATTAATTTTAATATAAAATTATTTTTTAATTGAAAATACAGTGTATTCCCGGACAATGATTTGTTTTATTCTTGTTTTCCTTGCAGCTTTCTTTTTGATGGGTAAAATATATAAAACAAATAAATATTAATTTACAAAATAAAGGTGTGATTAATTACTTTTTTAATAGTATTTAGTGTTTATGAATTTAACATCTGTTTTGTGTAGTTTAAAGTATTTTAAAAGGTGAATCTCTATTTAACGAATTTTCCATATAACGAACTTTTTTTTCGGGATTTAGCGACTTCGTTAAATAGAGGTCCGACTGTATATATTTTTTTATTCGTTAAGAACATCACAATCTGCTGAAATACATCGCACTAGTAATGGGTGCGACTCCGTGACCGCTTTTGCGAGTAAGCCCGCCTTTTCATTCCAATGGATCAGTGAGTGCCCTGGAGTCCACCCCAAACATATTTTTTGATAAAAATTTTTCCTAACAAGAATTTTGCCAGCTAATCTGTGAATTTCGTGGAAGGATGGCAATTCTAAACACTGAAATAACGATTGAAGGATTTTATTAACTATTTATTTCGTTTATACTTGCATAAAATCCGCAAAATTCCAGGAAGGAAATGTTACATATTACAAAACAAGTTTTAGAAATAATTGGAAGGCCTATTCCGAAGGTCTATCCGGTTCTACAGTCCGAATGAACGACCTGCCACACATGCTTAATCTAATTGGGGTTCGAACTGTACTTAGATGACCAAATCTATCATAACACACTCAAAATTCACCAAACGATTTTTCAACCAGCTCTTTACAACCAAACTCCTCATCATTTTGAGGGGTACTTCCACCAGCTTTCTGTTCCGTAGCTTCTGCTGACTCCGAAAACAAAAATAGAATAACAAAGACGAATAGAAATTTCCTGGAATTGTGACACCTTTAATTAAGTCCAATTTGAATAACCACTCGTTGAATAATTCCCCCCCCCCTCCTGCATCCGATCGACGTTGAGAGGAGGGGGCGGTGAGGGTCCCTGTCAAGTCGTCTGGAGAAAAATGATTCGTTCGCCAAACCACACCCATGAAATTACTTTTACGTGTCATTTATTTTTTTCCGTGAATTCGGGACGCCATTTGAGTGATTTGTCCTCAGTTGGTGACGCAGGTGGTGAGCGCTTCCGAAATCGTTTGGTAATTTTTATTCTTTTTTTTTTTATCTCGTTCGCTGTTTTTCGCGCTTTTTTTCACGCGATAGGCGTAGAATTGGTTTTGTCCAGATGGCAAGAGTGATTAAAGTTCTAGGATATAAAAGTCGTTAATTGGTAATTTTGTTCAGGTTTTGTTTTGTTTAATTTTTCCCCGTTGGGTGGCAATGGGAAGGGGGGGGGGGGTGTGGTCTGATGGTGACACAGATCATGCGTGGCGGATTAAATGGATTTTTTCTCGACTGTTTTCAGGAAATTGCTATGATGGAATACCAGCTGGTTAATGGTCTTTACATAGGAATCTGTTGAAAATAACGTTAAGTGCATGACACACCACTGTCAATAATTGCTGTTATTAAAGATACAATGTTGCGAAAAGCCGTAGCGAATGTGGACTTAGGTATAATAATATATCATGGAAATAACCATTGTTACTTTTTGATGCGGTTGTTTTCCATGCTTAGTTGCGTTATAAATCACAGTTTTCATATAGCGTTGAAAACTAATGAAATTTTAACTTTATACATAAAAGTGACAAAAATCATACTATTTATAGCTTTCTTGTTTTATACGATTTATGTGTATACAAGTAGGTTAGTTAATCAGTTATAGTTAATTAAAAAACCTAGATATAGTTAACAGTTAATAAACCCTAACATAACAGGAATAAGAAATTATAATCGAAAAAGGAAATTTTCGATTTTTTAAAAAGCTGAGAGGGGGGCGACGTATAATCGAAACTTTGTGACCGATACGTGGTATGAATTAGTATCTTTTAAATGGTATGAATGAATGGAACTGTATTATGAAACGTATCACGTGATGAACGCTTATAAATGAGAAAGGTATACTTCAGCGACGGATTCCGAGACAATCACTTTGGTGGACGATTTTACACCGGAAAGGGCTGTTCGTAACAATGAGTCATATGAGCGCATTGCCGGAGTTCTTTGTTAAGATCACGCTCAGTAATGTAAATCATCACCCTTCCATTCTTCACTTACCCCCCCCATTTTGAATGAAAATAGCTTCAGTAAAATTTTGAAATTTGTATGTAAGGTTGGAATTTCATGGATCGATTTTTCACTCACTTCTTAATGCCTGAGGTTCGAAATTTTGTATTTATAGGTCTGATGACAATGCATATTTTGAATAATTTTAGAGCTCTCATTATTATCTTTTATTTTCAAAACAAATTCTAAAATTGCTATTGCATTGTAGGTTTCAGGGCGCCATCTATGTATTTTGAGAATAAAATATTTTTTCTATGTTAATACGCATGGTAAAGCGTTTTTTTTAAGTTCTTTCTTATATTTTCTTCTTCAAAACTTGTTCAGATTATTAGCAAAAATTAATTTTTTCCTCATTAATTTCGAGTACAATAATTGCACAAAAAAATCATTTTTAGGCCACTTTCAAACTCAAAATATTAGCTTCTCAGTGATACCAATTATTTTCCATGTAATTTTTTTTTGCCTTAACTTAATAAATTTTAAAATATTTTAAGTATATTTTGCAATGTTTTTTTTTATTGTTTTTTATATCCATGCTTATTGCATACGTGTTTTGTAAAGATTATATGCGTTATATGCGACGATTCTAAAGAATGATATTAAATGCATTTTTTATGCATTTTTCCTATTTTTCCTATTTTTTCCTATTTTATGCACAGGAAAATGCCCACAACTGCTGAAATTCTGAGTCCCTCTAATTATGAATTTCCACATGAAAAGCCTGCGATAACTCAAACTGCAAAATTTTGTCTATCGCGTGTCTAGACCTAAGGAATTATAAAATAATGAAATTTTTTTAAAATAATACAGAAAAAAGAGATATTGAAACTTGGGTTTCTATCTAAATAATTATCGGTTAGATTCATTATACAGGAAACCAGTGGAGTGGCCTCTGAAGCTTTCTACATACGACCAGTAATGTTAAAATATTTGCCTGCCCAGTGGGTAGGTAAATATTTTGGGGTGTATACCCGTATTTACCCAAGGCCTGGGTATTTTGAGAAAAATTATTATGAATGGTAATTTACAATGAAACATAAAATTTATATATTCCTAAAAACTTGATATTTTGAAAAAGCGCCATTGACCCGCATTCTGCGCGGATAAAATGGCGTATGCTTTGATTTTATGCGTGCGCCCTGAGGGTACCACAACTAATAAAATTTTATTTAGCGTTTTTGAGTAATGAAATTTTATTAAGTAAATATCACACAAGATTTCACCACCCCCCTCTGGTTAATCAAGGCCGTCCATCTGGGAGAATGTCAGGAACGAAGCTCAATTCTGGGGTTGCCATACCCGAAGCGCGTTTGCTACTCACTACCAATTCCTTCTGAGACTGAGCTTAAGGAGAAAGGAAATCATACTTAAACAAACCGCTTGGCGGCAGATTACTGCTGCCAATACACAATACAATTGCACTTTGAATCGAATATGCAATTTGAACGTCTTTTGGTTAACGATTACAGAAATAGACAATAAATTTACAATTAATGCTAGAAGGCCACATACAAAATTCATTTATCTAAGTAACTTGTTAAGAAGTTATTGCATTCAAAATTACGCGATTATACAAACCGAAACAGTCAACCCTTTGACGGATTTGGTCCAAAAGTTTTATACGGACCTACATTCCTGATGATAAATTGTGCAAAAAAATTCCAAATTTTGTCTACTAGCTATTCAAGTGTTTGAGTTATGGTGTCTATGAACGTGGACAGACAGACTTCCTTCGTGGATTTCGTCCAAAATTTGATAGAAAGCTAAATTCCTGCGTAAAAGCTCTTGTATACCAGATTTTATCCTCCCTGTAGCTCTAATAGTTTTCGAATTATCGTGTTCACAGGCAGACAGAGACATAATTCCAAAATTGTGTTTTCAGGACTCAGGGAGGTCTAAATATTGAGATTCGTCAAAATTCCGGATTTCGAATTTTGACGATTACAATATTTCTCTCTTTGAATACTTCGTATCCGAGTAGTAAAAGTCTCATTTGACATACTTTTAAATTATAAATACACAAAATCTTTTGGACAATACAACATCTCATATTTGCCAGTGTTCACAGATGTACTCAAAGCGCAGACGTTTGTAAAGGATAAATTATTAAATCACAAAATATTTATTTGGAATATCCCACCACCTTGGCTATTACTTCATTTGGAAATTGCTGTTTTCTGCCCGAATTCTACACTACTGTTGAAAAGTTTTCACCCTACAAAGAACAAACTGGCCTTGCACGGTTGGCTTCCTGTTTTTGTAATTAACTAATTTTCTTTTATGTTTTGATCGATTGTATCCACCATCTGGACTCTAGCAATTACTTGCTAGTTGTGCTTTTATAATGCAACTAAAGGTTGATAATTTGATTTCTTTTTTATAAATAATTTTCTATGCTTCAACCAACTGTATTAGAATTGCATAGTGCTCAGTGATCAACTTTTGAAAGAAAAGAGATTAGATATTACTGCTTTAGATAAATGCTCCAATCGAGATCTATCGTAACATATTTTTCAGCATGATTTAGCATTATTTTAGTTATGAATCAAAATTTGGCAGCTATAGATTTACTCTGTCAGCATTATTTTAGTTATGAATCAAAATTTGGCAGCTATAGATTTACTCTGTCGCATTATTTTAGTTGTGAATCAAAAAATTCTGGCAGCTATAGATTTACTCTACTAGTATTATTTTGGTTGTGAATCAAAGTTTGGAAGTTATAGATTTACTTCCTGCTAGCATTATTTTACTAGTGAATCAAAAAATTTGGCAGCTATAGATTTCCAGCTCTGCAAGTATTATTTTAGTTATGAATCAAAATTTGGTAGCTATAGATTTTCTCTGTAAGCATTATTTTAGTTATGAATCAAAATTTGGAAGCTATAGATTTACTCTGTCAGCATTATTTTAGTTAAGAATCAAAAAATTTGGCAGCTATAGATTTACTCTGTCAGCATTATTTTAGTTATGAATCAAAATTTGGAAGCTATAGATTTACTCTGTCAGCATTATTTAGTTATGAATCAAAATTTAAGTAAGTTTAGATTACTCTGTAAGCATTATTTTAGTTATGAACGAAATTGGCAGCTATAGATTTACTCTGTAAGCATTATTTTAGTTATGAATCAAAATTTGGAAGCTATAGATTTACTCTGTCAGCATTATTTTAGTTATGAATCAAAATTTGAAAGCTATAGATTTTCTGTAAGCATTATTTTAGATATGAATCAAAATTTGAAGCTTAGATTTATTTCTGTCAGTATTATTTTACAGGAATCAAAATTTGGCAGCTATAGATTTACTCTGTCAGCATTATTATTTTAGTTATGAATCAAAATTTGGAAGCTATAGATTTACTCTGTCAGCATTATTTTAGTTATGAATCTAAATTTGGCAGCTATAGATTTACTCTGTCAGCATTATTTTAGTTATGAATCAAAATTTGGCAGCCATAGATTTACTCTGTAAGCATTATTTTAGTTATGAATCAAAATTTGGCAGCTATAGATTTTACTCTGTGTTAATTATTTTAGTTATGAATCAAAAATTGATAGCTATAGATTTTCTGCTCGCATTATTATTTTTTAGTTATGAACCAAAAAATTTGGCAGCTATAGATTTACTCTGTCAGTATTATTTTGAAGTTATGAAATCAAAATTTAGCAGCTATAGATTTACTCTTGTCAGTATTATTCCAGTTATGAATCAAAATTTGAAGCTATAGATTTACTCTGTCAGCATTATTTTAGTTATGAATCAAAATTTAGCAGCCATAGATTTACTCTGTCAGCATTTATTATTCTAGCAGTGAATCAAAATTTTGGAAGCAGGATTTACTCTGTCAGCATTATTTAGTTATGAATCAAAACAGCAGCTATAGATTTACTCTGTCAGCATTATTTTAGTTATGAATCAAAATTTGGCAGCTATAGATTTACTCTGTCAGTATTATTTTAGTTATGAATCAAAATTTGAAGCTATAGATTTACTCTGTCAGCATTATTTTAGTTATGAATCAAAATTTGGCAGCTATAGATTTACTCTGTCAGCATTATTTTAGTTATGAATCAAAAATTTGAAGCTATAGATTTTACTCAGTCAGCATTATATTTTTAGTTATGAATCAAACTTAGCAGCTATGATTTACTCTTCTGCCGTATTATTTAGTTATGAATCAAAATTTAGCAGCTATAGATTTACTCTGTCAGTATTATTCCAGCAGGAATCAAAATTTGAAGCTATAGATTTATTCTGTCAGTATTATTTTAGTTATGAATCAAAAAAATTTAAAGCTATAGATTTACTCTTCAAATATTATTCCAGTTATGATCAAAAATTTGGAAGCTATAGATTTACTCTGTCAGCACATTATTTTAAAGCAGTGAATCAAAATTTGGCAGCCATAGATTTACTCTGTCAGCATTATTTTAGTTATGAATCAAAATTTAGCAGCTATAGATTTACTCTGTCAGTATTATTCCAGTTGGCGAATCAAAAATTTGGAAGCTATAGATTTACTCTGTCAGCATTATTTTAGTTATGAATCAAAATTTAGCAGCTATAGATTTACTCTGTCAGCATTATTTTAGTTATGAATCAAAATTTAGCAGCGTAGATTTACTCGTCAGTATTATTCCAGTTATGAATCAAAATTTGGAAGCTATAGATTTACTCTGTCAGCATTATTTTAGTTATGAATCAAAATTTGGCAGCTATAGATTTACTCTGTCAGTATTATTTTAGTTATGAATCAAATTTAGCAGCTATAGATTTACTCTGCCTTCAATATTATTCCAGCAGGAATCAAAATTTGGAAGCTAGATTTAATTGTCAGCATTATTTTGATATGAATCAAAAAATTTGGCAGCTATAGATTTACTCTGTCAGTATTATTTTGCTATGAATCAAAATTTGACAGCTATAGATTTACTCTGTAGGCAAAGTGACCGAATTTTCAGGACTTCACTCTGGGACGCTCCTGAACGTTAGCCAGGAAAGATTGGTCGAAATAAAAAAAGAAGTTTAATAGTAAAATGACCAACTTTTTTCTAATGAAAAGGAGAACACAAATAAATTTAAGATAAAGAATATCGTAAATAAAAGAAACATTCTATTCATTGCAACAATAATACAGAATACACTATCTATATTAGATTTATCCAGAAATTGCGGTAAATCGCCTACGTAAAGCTTATTACGTGCATCTGATATGTGTTTACGTCTACAAATTAGCATACAAAGAGATAAATGGACATTATTGCTATTTGACTGTTTATTTTATTTATATTTTAGTCGAGTTTAGCAGCTTCCTTTCTTTTTTAATTTTATATTGATTGATCGGATTGAATTATGATGTCCTTCGTTTTCTTTCTTTTTATTTAATTCATGCACGCAGAACTATTTAGAATAGTTCAGTTTTTGTTAAAAAGTTTCTTTCTTTTTCGCACTTAATTTTGGAAATGAATATTTATATATCTTATATCTTTCCCATAACCGTCCTTAAACTGAAAGGCTCCTTTTACTTAAAGATTTGCATTCATCAATTCGTAATCTTTTTTAATTTTGTATTTCTGTTACTGGATTTTGCATTAATTTTACTCGCACAAAACTAAAGTTAGTGTCAATCGATTCATCAGTTCTGTTTTTCATGCTTTTTTTATTTCTTAAGCACACTGGCAATATGCATGATATCTTTTTCAACAAATTTCCTTAGTAAATTAGTGACAATCGGATCTGATATATTGTTGGCAAGCGAAAAGCTCGTCTTAGACTCACAAATCTTCTAGTAATACAGTCGACACTCGTTATAACGACCCTGTGCGTTCCACAGCAAAATGTCTTTATAACGAGTGGTCGCTATAGTAGATATAATTAAAAATTGTACACATGCGCGCTCAGAAATTCCGTATAAATAGGCGATTTTTAAAAAGATTCCAACTAAATACTCAAATTATTTTTTATCATTAGTATTAAAAATAAAATTTTATCAATTAAAAATATATTTCTAAAACAGATTTTAAAGTAGAAAATAAAGGGTGTTACTCGTATATACTTACAAAACATTTATTTTCTAAAGAAAAAATCAGAAATGGTTGTTTGTCTTCTCTGCATATGTGATTTTTTCAAAACATAATTTTCCATTTCAGTTAAAGATGATAAATAATGTTCTGTATTTTCTTGCCTTTCACAAAAATATTTTAAAGTCTCAATAGCACTCGAAACATTTTTTATTCTAGGCTATTCTAATTTCCGCGCTGTGGTGAGTGGTAATTCCCCCCCCCCCTCAGGCAAAGTTGAACTCTAAGACAGACGACTTTACATCTACTAAGCTTGCCATTTATGTTTAGAAACATGTTCTTTTTGGAAAAATACCGGGAAGAGTATCCTTTTAAATCGGACGTTGTATCGGGATTAGACGACACTGGACGGTCGTTTTATCGGAAGTAAAATAACATAGAGTGCATAGGGAAACACAGCTGGGGATTTTATCACTGGTCGTTATAATGGAATGGTCTTTATAATGCGTGGTCGTTATAACGAGCGTCAACTGTATTATAAATCCAGAATAAAAACATTTATAACATTATTTATTGTACACTTTTCGACGAAGAACAGAACTTACAGACGGAGGACGATTGGTTACCGTAATTATTTTGTTAACAGATAATTAATTGGTCACCGTAATTATTTCGTTAACAGATAATTAATTGGTCACCGTAATTATTTTGTTAACAGATAATTAATTGGTCACCGTAATTATTTTGTTAACAGATAATTAAAATGAAGAAGCAATGAGTCACTATTTTTTAAAAATAAACCACAGTGGCGTTTCTATAATTCGGCACTTCACCAATCTGGACCCTTCTGTAGTAGTCGTGTAGCCAGTGGCGTAGCGAGCTGGGGAAAAGGGGGGCATAGATGAATCGGGCGCTAGATTTAGAGCGTGCCATAGAGTCACAACATTACTGCGTTCATGTTATTTTTAAAGGGGGCTTAAAAATAATACCATGCCCTGGACGTCATGTACGCTTGCTACGCCACTGACGAGGTAAAAAAATCATATTGTGACCAGAGTGCCACTGCCCATGTTCACGAAACTCTAATGCATTTGGTCATTTTTTAAAGTCCAATACGATGTGGGGGCGAAAAAATATCTTGACCTGACCTCAACTTATACAAGCGAAACCACTGATGGCGAAGTGAAACCAGCGGGAGTGGCCTCCCCGAAAATTTCTCGCATACGACTAACACGCGTGGGGGAAAAAATACACCGCGCGCCGGAAAACGGGCGGTATTCCCTAAGGTGGGAAAAACGCTCTAGTGTTCGCGCCTTTATTTTGCGTCGTAGAATGGGAAAAAAACAAAAAACGAATATGCAATTTCAATGCCTTTTTTTAACCGATTTAAACGAAAATTGGAAACAAATCTACAATTAAGGTTTCAAGACTACATACGAAATTTCATTTATCTAAGCCATTTCTGTCGTTGTTGTTGTTGTTTCATGTCCCCCTGGCACAAGATTAGACCAGGTCCATGACACCATGTCGCTCTAACAACTCCACAAGTCCTTTGTCCTCCCCACTCCACAGCTGCCTCGCAGAGGCGCCAAGCCATTTCTTTTAGATGATATCGTCTTCAGAAGTATGCGATTATACAGACCAAAATACAGTCAACCATTTGACGGATTTGGCCCAAAATTTTATACGGACTTACATTCCTGGTGATAAAACTGTGTACCAAATTTTATCCATCTAGCTATTCAAGTTTTTGAGTTATAGTGTTCGCATGACCGCGGACATACAGACTTCCCGTAGACGGATTTTGTCCAAAATTTGATAGAAACCTACAAATTATGTGTCAATATCACATACCAAATTTCATCCCCGTATCTCTTTCGAGTTATCGTGTTCACAAGCACACAGACATACAGACAAACAGGCAGACATAATTCCAAAATTGTGTTTATCGGACTCAGGGAGGTCTAAAACGTGGATATTCGTTAAAATCTCGAGTTCGAATTTTCTGACGATTACATTACTTTCTCTTTGTATACTTCGCATACGAGAAAGTAACCAGCGGGAGTGGCCTCCCCTAAACTTTCTCGTATACTTTTCAAACATTTGTCATTTCCCTTCCCCCTGCGTTGATAAAAAGTTCGAACCAACTGTAACCCAGAATGCAATGACTATCAGAAGGTTTTTCATTGTTGATTATAGTGATAGTAAAATACTGAGGTGAAGAATCATATTCAAAAAGATGCGTATGTATTAAAACTTCGCAATATTTTTATTTTTTTATCAAACTCGAGCAATGCAAGTTCCGCGTGCAGAGAAGAAAACAGGAGAATAGCTTGCGCATGCGCAGAGATTGCTTCCAATACGCAAGTAAATCGAGACGCCCTAAATGTTTGCTTCCTTACAAAATCTCGCCGCCAGAATTGGTTTTTGGCAAACTGCCAAGTTTTCGGAGTATCCCTTCTTTGCACAGGCATTTACGCATGCGCATGGAGTTGAACAAGTATGCTATTATACAGACCGACAGACAGACAGCCCGTTGACGGATTTGGCCCAAAATTTTATACGGACCT
>BGPR01038002.1:0-12681 GCA_013235015.1 Araneus ventricosus | reverse complement strand
ATAATCTTTTCAATGATATCAATTATGTTGCCGCAATTTTTCCCTCTGATATAAATAAATGTATAAAAATATGTTAGACATAATTTGCAGCAATGCTTTTCATTGTTGTAACGACGCCGTTCGGTGAAGAATGTGAGATAACAGGGGAATAGTTGAGAGGAGGCTAGAAACCGGAGTCTGTTGGGCCAGGGGAGCCAAGGGGTTTCCGATAGAAATGTACACAGGCGTTTGTTGCTTATGTCTCCAGTTGGGCAGTTACTTCTTCATTGACATTTAGCTCTTTGGAATTGATTGAAATTCCTTCTGTATGTGTTTAAACCTTGAATCTAGGCTGACGTGGCGTAAAACATTGCCGTTTGACTAGCCACAGCTATAGTTAGGAAAGAGGCAACCTCCAGTGATCCATCGAACGCTATAACAGCGAGTTATCAATCACATGAGGTCATTTGATAGCCGTGTCCATCCGCAAATCTGGAACGCGTCTGTAAAACATACGGGAAAAAATTAGCATACCTTTCCATCGATAGAACTCTGGAGATTGCACCCGACGTGACGGGCGATTCGCTGAAAGACTGCGCTACAACATGCGTTCAGATAGACAAAATTACAATTCAGAAAAAAAACCTATTTTATGGATTTCGATTTAACTATTCCAATCTGAACCAGAGTGGATAGAATTTGCTATAGAATATGTAAACAATTGTACATTCCGTTTCGCGAGGGGCTACATATAATTCATTAATTAATTTTTAAAAAATGTATTAGAATTGTTTCTGTAATTTCTTGTGAAAGCAGCTACATGTCTACATTTGTATTTTCGAGGTCTTTCTCGATTGCACAGATTTGCCAAGTTATTGACTGGTTCAGAAGTTAATTACTCAAAAAGAGTGCTTAGATAATAATGTAATGGAAAGATTAAGATAATATTAAATCAATTTTAAAATTAAGTTAACATAAATAAAAATTGTATCGAATATAATTATCCACCGAATCAACACGTGACGCTACACAACTCTAGCTAGATTGAATCTCCCATACGAAGAGTAGCCAGTTTTGCCATTCTCATTGACAAAATGCTTATTTTTTGATAAAATTATCAATGAATGTTAATACTTGACGCTTATATAAATTAAGTTACTTTCTATGATCTAGACCTGTTGTATTGTCATTCCGAAAATCGTAACTCAATGTTTTATCACAGTGCTCACCAGGATATTGATAAGAAGACGTAGGCATTTCAAAACGAAAAGAAATGAATTTAAATTGACGCATGGTTGAAAACATCGGCTAAGATGCATTGCAGAATTTCAAATCTTTCGTTGAGATTCTTGGAGAATGTGTATTTTTTAAAGCTGGCTTTAAAATAGATAGGGAAACTTGAAATGCTTTTCGTATGTCCAGTTGCGTAGCTGCAAAATTTGCCGACCGGGGCGAACTTGCAACATGCCGCCCTTCCATTACAATACATATAGGACACACAAACCACAGAATAAAAATAATAAATGGCAGTTGGAAAAAACACTTTATTTGTAGCGTAATTCCTCATTTGACGCTTTTGATCTCTGCAGACACGTTGCTAAATCGTGCGTCGTCCACCAATCTTTTCTTCACATATCGGCTCATGGTTGAGGGTGGTTGAAAGAATTGAACAACGTGGGCGATCGTAGTGGCATCTCTATATTGAAATTACTTAGACATATAGGCGTGGATCATGAGGTGCACCTCCAATGGATACCCTCCCACGTGGATATTTATGGAAACGAGGTTGCTGGCGATTTGTCGAAGCAGGGCACGGCTGAACCTTTGTGTTCAGCCCCCTCCTTAACATTTGACGAGATTTATTCCATCAGAAAAAACAAAGATTTAAAGACGTGGAGGGTCCCTCCATCCCATGATTGGTATAAGCGGAGCAGTCCTGGTTGCTCCATTGGCCCTGCCTGTGATAGAGCCGACCAGACGGCGCTGTCTAGATTTGTTAGCGGTCACCTGAGGAATTGCTGCTTTAGCCACGGTAACAAAGTTTTTCCGGTCTGCGCAAAGTGTGGAGTAGCGAGTGCGTCCCCAGAGAACATCATCTCTTGTCTTCGCCTATTTAGGGAGACTTTCGAGACGGATCCTTTGCTTGCTCTCGATTTCTTGAGGGTGAGTGGGCTCATGGATGGTGTCTAGCTGCCGCTAGACAGAGAGGGATTAGTAACAACAACAAACATATCGGCAGTTTAACGACAAAAGGCGAAAAATACTAATATTTGACGCTTTTGATCTCTGCAGACACGTTGCTAAATCGCGCGTCGTCCGCCAATCTTTCCTTCACATATCGGCAGTTTAACGACAAAAGGCGAAAAATACCAGTTAATTAATTTATTATTTTACGTACATGATGATCGAGCCAGTGTTGCTGTTCTTAGTTTTAAAACTATTTTCTTACATGTCTAATTTGCCGCCCATTTTGAAGTGCCGCCCGGGGCTGACGTCCCACTACGCCCCGTTTAGATATGTCTCTGAGAGGTAGTAACAATTTGGGAATTTTCGTAAGAGGATGTTCAGGATTTGCTAGATTTTCGCTTTTGTTATTACTATTAGAAAAAGGGTGTTGATAATATTTATGATAAACAACTCTATACATGGTTTAAAAATTGATATTGGACTCTCTTCACATATTTTATAAAATTAATATTAATTCATTGTAAGTACGAAAAAATATGAAAATCCATTTTAGTAATCATGTGGATCTTTTTTAAACATAAAATAAATAAAAATTAATTAATGCGTTAGGAAATCTAACTTACAATGGAAATACGGAAGTCTTTTCTATAATATAACACTAAAATTATTGTTTCATCAAAAGATACATCTTCAGGAATCATCATTAGACAAAATCATAGTTTTCGGTATGAAGAACTTTTAACAATTAAATTTTTTTAAATTATTAGAAAGGAAATTCTTTGAATGAATTCTTGACAACTTCCATGAATTATTTTTTTATATTCCTTTTAATTTGCTTTATTTATTCCTAGAGGACGAAATTTATCTACAAAAGTGTTTTACGAAGATTTCCTATAGAAGGTCCGAGATTGGATTTGGGAACTTTTAATTTCATTATTTTAAAAACCATAAAATATTTGCATTCATATACTGTTGTATGGCAAATTCTATTTTTTATATTTAAATGTTTAAATATCACTTCTTTCGGAAATAGTCGCTGAGCATTTTTGCTATTTAATGACTGTGAAAACAAGAATAAATCCTAATGGAAACTGAAGAAACCTTATATTGAGATAATTTTGAAAGTATCATATTTATAAACGCAAAATTTTCTTAGTAATTTTTATAACAGGATTACATTCAATAACATTTACTGGACTTAACAATATAGATGGCGGTTATTGCAAGAAAACCGGTTTTCGGTTAAACCGGTTTTTTCACCTCCGGTTTAACATGGCGTTTAAAACCGGTTAAAATAATCGGTTTTTGAAAAAAGTGTTTTTCTTTTCTTTTTTTAGGCAACGTTTGTGGTCAGAAATTTTTATTTATAATAATATACATTAAGTATTAATTCATTAATTAATAAGTAAAAATTATAAATAAGTACTTAATGCAATAGGTAATAATAATAAATGAGTAATTATTGCAATAAGTAAATATTATAGACAAAAATTTTTATTGACATTGTTTGCACAAGAAATTAATTCAATGGCCAATATTTATCATCTAATCAGCTCATATAGACACTTTCAGAAATGTGTTGATCCGTGAGTCGACACCTCTCATCGGAAACAACATCATTCAACGTAGATACTAATATTTTGGTGGCCACAGACAGACAAAATTTTTTAGTAATATTGTTTTTGCAGGAATTCAATCTGTTAGCCAATATATATCAGTTAATAAAGACTCTTTCAGAAATCCGCCAACCAACAGACGCCTCAAGGAAATTGGCCTAAGATGAGGATGAAATTAAAACCTTTATTAACATGGTAAATGTTAGTCTAGTCAAACATAAAATCGAGCCTATCTTCCGACCCGGGTTTTTCCCGGTTTTTGGATTTAAAAAAATAAACGGTTTAAACCGGGGCAAAAAATTAACCGCAAAAAACCTGCTATCGTAACCAAAAAAAAAAAAAAATCGGTTTTCGGTTTAAGCCGGTAGGTTTTTTTCCATCCCTACTTATCAGTGACTTCTCTCCCACTCAGAAACCAACTGAAAATCAAAATAAATTTGTCAAATGTTGAAATACAACTCCTACCCTAAAAACCGTTAACCCTCTGACTGCATATACCGCGATGTCCGCGGTTTGCAAGTCCATCCGTTTTCTGCGGCATCTTTCAATTCTCGCTAACTAATGAGTCTACTTAGTACTTTTAAAACGTTGAAACATATTTTAATAACTAAGCCCTGCATGTAAATATCAATTAACTTGGATCAACGGTGTTTCAACTTGTTTCAAAACGTTGCATCTAAACAGTAATTGAAAAACATTTTTCAGTCAGAGGCTTAATCTCTACAAAACATGGAAGTTCTTCATAAAGATAAGTCCTGGGATGAACTCTGATTTTTCGTGTTAGTATTTGAATTTAGTACTTTTTCTATTATTCAAAAGGCTTGAAAGATTTTACAAAATCTCTTTCCTTACATCTGAAGAAAATTACCTTCTCAATGCAATAATCATCCAGCTTTAAATCGAGTTCTTAGATGGGACTGAATGAAACGTTTATTTGGTTTAGAAGATTTTGGACCTTAGAACTTGTGCCTTCCGTTCCCCCGCCCATTAATGGTGTGAAGTTTCTTGAAGATCTGTTTCGGATATTGATACATGTCGCTGCAATTAAAAATCGAGATGGACAAATTTTGAAAGAGTCTCCTATGCTTTGAAATGCTCTTTTTTGGGGTGAACTACGCTGTTTCAAAATATACTATGCGGTGTCTGTTTTTACTAGATGCCTAGTATGCTTCAACAATCACGTAAGAGCAAGATGCATTAAGTGGTACTAACATAACATAAAAGTGACAGATTATTTCCAACTTAAAATTTAAATGACTTATAACAGCTATTTTAACTTTTGATATTTTTAGGCAGAATTAATAGAGCGACCTGAAAACGGAATTCTAATCATTGTTAGATCCGTATGATTTCGGATATGTTGAGACTTTTCAGATTCAACTATTTGAGATGAATATTTAAACAATAAAAATAAATTAAACGAAACTTTCGTACAATTTCTTTTCTTAAATTGTTAACAGCAAAGCTGGGAGACGGTGTTAAAGAATAACTGAAACTAGAACAAACGCATATTTGAGAATTCATCAATTGAACAGAGAGTAACTATTCTAGAGCTAACGCCGTTCTAAGGCTATTTAAAACACGGACAATTTGTTTAGAAAAAAATTATTAAGATATTGCGTAAACAAGCATTCCTTGAAACAATTTACTGTTTATTGATTTTCCAGAAATAATTTATATATTAAAGGAAATAGAAAAAAGCGAAGCATTTAGATGTGCATACACGCGTTTGTAACAGTTACACCACTATTTGAATACAATCTTTTTTTATATAAATTATCTGACTTTTAACTCGATTCACCAATGACATCTCCTCGGTCCCGGAGCTCAGTTCAGACCACAATCCAGTCATAGCAAACTTTTACTTTAATTACAAAGCACCCAAACAGAACAACAATTTCAAGACTAACTGGAATAATTTCAAAATTGATATGACTAACTCCCCACATAACTTCAACCAAATCTTAAACTCAACTGACCTTGAAAATGAAATCTCAAATTTTACTGACAATATCAACTGTGCATTTAACGCGAACTCCAAGGCAATCGACCCCACCACGCAGTACATCAACAACAAAATCAAAGAAATCCATCATGACAGAAATGTAGCACGGAGGAAATGGCAAACAACCAGGAATCCAGCATTCAAAACACTATGGAACAAATTACACAGACAAGCAGTGAAAATTGAAGAAAAAATCAGACAAGATGATTGGAACGACAAATTAATCGCACTCCAACCCAACGACAACACTCTGTGGAACACTGCTAAACAAATGAGAAAACAACATACAAAAATCTCAGCCCTTAAAGGCCACACCAGTATTGCACTTTCTAACACTGAAAAAGCTGAAACCCTTGCAGACAGCCTTGAAAACCAATTTAAAATAAATAATATGAGTGACCCAAACACTGAAACCCTTGTAAACAACACTTCCCTAAATTTCCTTAACTCCCCCACTAATTCAGACATCACTCCACCCACATTTCTCGAATTGCTATACCACACCAACAAACTTAACATCAGGAAAGCCCCTGGCATAGATGGAATCACAAATAAAATCATTAGAAACGTCCCACTCATCACAATGCTCAGATTTCATCACCTTGTAACACACATTTTTAAATTAAAACACTTTCCCACTTCGTGGAAGACCGCAGTCGTCATTCCTATTTTAAAACAAGGCAAAGACTCAACAATTCCCTCAAACTATAGACCGATCTCCCTTCTTCCAAATTTCAGCAAAATTACTGAACACTTCATCTTACAAAGAATAAATGAACACTTCAACTCAAATAATATTTTAATCCCCTTTCAATTCGGCTTCAAACCCAAGCTCTCCACAACCCACCAGCTACTCAGAGCAACAGAGATTATATCTGCCGGGTTCGAAAATGAAGAACACACAGGTGCGGTCTTCCTCGATGTACAAAAAGCTTTCGATAGAGTGTGGCTCAATGGACTAACTTACAAACTTATCACTCATAACACTCCACCCCCACTCATTAAATTAATTACATCCTTTCTACTAAACCGCAAATTCTCTGTTAGAGTAAACGCCACACTCTCCAAACTTCGTCACATTCAGGCCGGCGTGCGGCAAGGGGCGAAACTGTCTCCAGCCCTCTATTCCATTTTCATTAACGATATTCCACAAAAACACAACACCACTCTCTGCATTTATGCCGACGACACTGCAATACTGGCCAAAAACAAAAACACCAGATACTTAACTTCTGCACTAAAAAAACACATTCAAGAACTCGAATGCTGGTTCCACAAATGGAAAATTGCCATAAACACATCCAAAACAGAAGCAGTACTGTTCACAAAAAAGAGAAAAATCCCAAATAGCAATATTAAAATCCTTAACACTATCATACCATGGTCTCAAGAAGCAAAATACCTCGTCGTAATTCTAGATAAACAACTTACGTGGAAATCGCACATTAACTTTATCAAACAAAAATTCCGAGATAACTCTAGAAAACTTTACCCCTTAATTCTTCAATGACTAGAGAAAATAAAGTGCTTATCTATACTGCAATTCTAAGACCTGTCTCAACATACGCTAATCCCATCTGGGCCTACGCAGCAAAATCAAACTTTAACATCATCGACAGGTGCCAAAATATTATCCTTAGACAAATCACTAAAGCGAGATGGTTCATGAGAAACGAAGAAATCAAACACGCTCTTAATATCCCCCCCCTATTAAAGATTTTATTAAAAACATCTCTGAAAAATTCTTCAACGGCCTAGACCAAATTGATAATGAAGCCATTAAAGAAATCGAATTTTACCTCCCTACTCCTAACACCAGGAGGCCCAGAGCCATCCTTCTCTAAATCCACCCCCTCCAAGCATTCTCACTCTTAATTTAAAAAGTATTAATCTTATTTCACTTCGAAAGCACAAATCGATCTCCCAAGTCCAAGTTTCTCATGGACCATTTCCCGAGCTGCCATTGGCTAAATTCTCAATCCTTCTACCCCACTCCACACTCCCACACCTCTCTCTTTCAAGCGATAAACAGCACCAATTTCTCCTGATTGGCTCCTGAGATCAACCCCCGCCTCTCCACATCTCCTGCTTCCAGGCTCCTGATTGGTCTCCCCACCACCTCCTCCCCGACCAGACCAGATCCCATGACATCATCGCACTTCTGAACATTTTAGTCTCTCCCCTGCATCAAGTACAGTCGACAGTGGGTAGCGGCTCTGGCGAGCCGCAGGAACCACAAAGATGTCTTTTCGTTCGTTCGGTCGATTCACTAAAGGAACAAAGAATTACTTCTTTAAGTTAAAGCTTGGAATTTTATATCCGGTTGGTAAACAAAAATTAAAATTTATTTTGTTATCATTTGAATAGTTCCAAGGAGAAACTGTGCTAAATTTTTTCTGATTTTGATGTTTCAGCACCATTTGTTAGATCAATGAATGTAATTCTATGATATCAATTTAGAACCTGGTAAGAGAATAAAATTTCATCAGATTTATACTTTTCAAATATTAAACATCTGGGAAAACGATGTTAAAATCAGAGAAAAAAATTGCATGGTAACTCAAATGCCATCACAAAAGAGGTGATTTAATAAAAAAACATTAATAGTTGTAAAAATAATCTTTGTGGTATAATATTTTCGGAAGTTATCAATGAAAACTCCAAATTCATTTAATTATTATATAATTAAAATTTTAATTATAATTTTAAAACCTGCCTCGGCGTGCATTCCAACCCGTTCTTCAAAGTATGTTTGCACCAAATTGTGCAACTCTAGGTCCAGGTGTTTGCAGTGTATAAAGCACATTGTACTTTTTTGATAATAGAGATATTAATAACTTAAAGTTGTTTTTTAAATAAATTTTTTAGACATCCTGATTCGCTGTATTGCTTCAATACTAGATTAAAATACAATTAATTCTGTTTATATGTAATATTGTTATCTGCGTGGGAACTTTGCAACTATATGGGAAGACTGGGAACTTAGTTTTCCGTTTCCTGCAAAATTAAAAAATGTAGTCACAATCTCTTTCCCATAGACTTCTTATTTTATCTAGATGAATTATCAAAACGTGAAAATTAAAATACTCTAAGATATCTCTACTAAGATAAGATTAAAATTAGTGTCTGATACGTTAAAGTAAGCCTTCAGATAAAAAGAAACTGAAGTTTCTCTCCTGAGTTCGATAAACCATTATTGGCGGACAGCGCGGAAGTTCTGCATACATAAGCTCCGAATTCCTAAAAATATATCCTTAAAATTAGCAGATGCGATTATAATTTTTGTTGTTTAATTGTATTGATCAAAGAATTGCGACCGCTGCGCGACATCTAGTATTTTTAAAAATTTCATCTCGTTTGTGATGCCAATTGAGTTGCCATACGATTTTTTTTCTCTAACTTTAAAATCGTTTAGCCAGCTCGCTAATATTTGAAATATTTCATTCTGGTGAAATTTTATCCTCCTTAACGTTTCTAAATTGATGTCATAGAATTACATCCATTAAGGTAACAGATGGTGCTGAAACCTCAAAATCAGAAAAAAATAGAATATATTTTCTTTCTGGCAATTCAAATTATAACAACATCAAATCTAATTTTCTATTACCAGCCAGGACATAAATATCCAAGCTTTAAATTAAAGAAACCAACAAAAGTTAAGGAAATGTACAAATGGTGTTTGTGAAAAGAAATTAATATAGAAAATATTTTTGTTAAAATAGTGGTAAAATTTTATAAACAAGTATATGCACATTAAAAAGCTTTGTTTTACTATTTCCTTTAATGTCAGAACTATTTCTGGAAAATAAAGAAAATGTAAGTTATTATAAGGAATGTTTGATCCAGCAATACCTTACTAAAGTATTTCGTAAGCAAAATTTCATGGTTTTAAACAGCCTCACAACGGCGTTAACTCAAGAATAGTTGCGCACTTTTCAATTGAAGATTTTTCATGCAAGAAAGCTTCTATCACAGAGAAGGAGAATCAGAGGTCTCACTCCGAGGTTTATTTCAGTGTTTCCAGTCCAATCCAAGAGAACTAGCCACTTTATATCCCGGCGCCATATTTGTTGTGTTTGTTCGATGTGGATCTTCATAAGAACAGGTAAGTTTAATACTTGTTTCCTGACTTATATGAAGTCGATTTAAGTTAATCAAAAGCTTAAAACATTCACTTTTATAAATAAAATAATGAAGTTAAGTTTTTTTCGTGCAATTCCCGCTGACAAAAATTTCTCATCCTAATGGAATAATACTGTTAACGCAGCATGCAATATATTAGAAATGTATGCATTCCTGTGTTTTTATAGATCTATTTCTTAATAGTATGACATGGAAATAAAAATGACCTTAAAAGCTATCAATCTTTCTTTTACTATTACTGTGAAAATATTTATTGTCAACTGTTATAATAATTTCCGCGAGCAACAAGTCTTTTATCAGTAAAATTGAAATTATATTTGGGATTCGGTGTCAATAGAAATACCGCTGCATAATATAAATTATGAATGCAATAATACATTCATAACTATATTGTAAATATTAAGATAAGGTTTTCTAGCATCTTTAGATTATTTTGATTTCGAGGAGTTGTTTTGTATTATGGAATTTTACAGTATGAAAATTGTTGTTATTTTTTTATGAAAGCTAAAAAGTAATTTTAGGTTGGGTACTAAGTAATTTAGTTATATACTGCACAAAGCTTTCTAATTTAAAAATTGTCTGATGTGAAACGTTATTAAATAAAACAGCTGAATAAGAAATTCTGTAGTCTAGTTAATGTTAACTAATTGATTATTACAATATTATGTATTTTATATTATTGCTCATATTACAGTGGTACATCATCTTATTTGCTTCTCTGAGTATTTTCATATTATAAATAAATCAGTTTAGCTGTATATAACATATTTTTTCGCAAATTTAATTCTATTTTAAGAAGATATTTCTCATTCTTATTATTTGTTATTAATAATGCAAAGATTTTGCAGATGAAAACTAAACTTTGAATACTCTTTTGTGTAAATAAAATAAAGAAAGTTTTTCTGATAAACATATTAGGTAATACTTTATTTAGAATATCAAAATATTTTGATCTATTTTAATTATCACAATTTGACACAAAAAGTTAATTTTATTGTTAATGACTTCTAATTGAATTCTAATTATTAGTCCAGGTTAAAGACCCTCCGGAGTGAATATTTTATTACTAAAAATGAATGACAATTTAGTACAGTTTTTAGTATAAGGAAATTTATATTATAGAAATGGATTGTGGTTTAATTTTGTTTGTCCTTTCAGGAACTAAGAAAATAAAAGAGGAATAGTATCTATGTGTAATATAGTTCATAGAATAAAAATTGAACTTTTGAGATAATGGGAAGAAAGTGATACTCCGTGATTTGAAAATTCGATAGAGCTTATTTTTACAAGTTTAGTTCATAAATGAAGTTAATAATGTCATTTGTGCTTAGAAGAACTCATTTATATTATATCTCATTATTTATTATCACTCATTTATATTATATTATCACTCATTTCTATTTATATTTACCTCGAAGGATTATGTTTATTATAGTTTCAGTAGATGCTTCAAAAGTGCAACAATTTTCTACTGGATTTCAGAAAATAAATTTTTAATTTTCTTCCTATACACTGATAATGAGTCTGTTGCTAAGTTATCATTACACCCATTATACTGACATATTTTATTTTGAAAAATTCCTTTTCTTTGCAATTTTTTTATAATGTCATCATCTTTTAAAAGTGTCAGAATGATGATCCATACACCCTAACCAACTTCTGTTCCGTTGATTAAAAAATTATGTCATATGCTCTGGAGACTGTGAGAAAAATATTTTTTCTTATATTTCATGTTATTTCGCTTAAAAAATTTTTTTCATGAATGTATAGAATGCAAAATTTTACTCATGAATGATTCTAAAACTTTAGTTAATCATACAAGTATTTTATTATTATTTTCTAAAGAATATGGTGTTATAAATTTGATTATAGTAAAATGTATTTGTATAGTTATTATTTTAATGTATTTGCGATAGTTAGTAATTTAAATGTTAAATATTTTTAATACACTAGAGGAAAAAGAGCAAGGATAAGTTTTTAAAAATTTCTTATTTTGTCACACTAAAGATTATGCTCAGTATTAAAATTATGAATAACAATGGGAAATAAACATAAGTTCTGAAAAGAATTGAATTATGTTTATCATTTGTAATTTATATTTTTATGATATTTTTAATAATTTCTTTGTGTTTAAGCTGTTAAATATTTTTCCAAAAAAGAAAAATTCCGTAATTTCTGTATTATTTAAAAGGCTTGGAAAATGTTTTATTGTCCTGTGGCTATAATTTTACAAAAATTTTTTCCTTGCAGTTGAAACAAATTATCTTGCCGATGCAATAATCATCCAGATTTGAATCAAGTTCTTACTAAGGTCTGTAGGAAACCTTTATTAGGTTTCGAAGATTTTGGATCTTAGAACTTGTGAGCTCCATTAAACCCCCAGTGAACGGTGTGAAGTTTCTTGAAGCCCTGTTTTCGAATATTGATACATGTGGCTACAAATAAAAATCGAGAATGATGATTTATGAAAAGGCGGCGATTTTTGAAACTGCCATTCTTAGGTACACCTTGCTGTTTCAAAATATACTATGTGGTGTTGATTTCTACTAAATGCATAATACGTTTCAAAAATCACGTAGCAGCAAGATGCATATACTATATTCAGTTGGTCCTTACATCGCATAAAAGTGTCAGATGATTTCCAACTTAAAACTTAAATGCCTTATAGAATCTTTCTTGACTTTTGATATTTTTTAGCCAGAATTAATGGAGTGACCTGAAGGCAAAATTATAGTCATATGATATGCATAT
>BGPR01038001.1:0-14896 GCA_013235015.1 Araneus ventricosus | reverse complement strand
GTATGCCTAGCATTAATTTTTATTAATGAATTTGTTTTCATATTTTGTATGTTTAGTTGATATATTTTTATTCATTAAAATATCTGTTTACGATAAAATTTTTTCGTCGCTGTTTCGTTGCATCGGTTTCAACTGGAAGGGTTTTAAGAAACCAAGGATATTTTACAGTCGATCACATAAAGGCAAAGATGTCCCGATATCGAGAACTTGATCTGTGACTTTTCTGTGATTAGCAAGTGATTAGAATTTCAAGTCTTTGGACGACCAGTCTACATAAATATTATGTGCGGGGTGGTTATAATTAAAGTTACACTATTTACACTATTTAAACCTTCGTAGATTTCGTTCTGGTCAACGGATGTCGACGAAACTTGGTTTATACGCTATATGCATCATGGGGAAAAGAAATCTGCAATAAAAATAGTTCAAATTTCGACCACCAGGTGAGAAGGGGTCGCATGAAAAAAAAACAAATTAAAAACGCAAAACTTTATAATCACAGTATATGTTCAATGTCCCTTCCATTTGAGTCAAGCACATGTTCAATACGTGTTATAGCGTGTTCCACAGTAGCGTGAAAGATTTCTCGATCAATGGCAGCAACATGGCGTGTTACACTTGCTTTCAATTCAGGCAGAGTCCTATATTTCCTCCATATACACAATCTTTTAGGAATCCCCACAACTAGAAGTCACAGGGATTTAAGACAGGAGAAAAAGGAAGCCAGGCAGTTAAAACTTGTCGAAATTACTCGATCATCTCTAAAGTGGGCACGAAGCAGTGCCTGAAATGGTCTGGCAAGGTGAGCCATCTTGCATGCTTTGAACATGTGCTTGACGCAAATGGAACGGGCATTGAACATATGTTGTGATTAAATAAAGGTTTGTGTTTCTAAATTTGAGTGTTTCTTTCTTCATGCGCCTCTTTCTCACCTGGTGGTCAAAATTTGAACTATTATTTTTTTATTGCAGATTTCTTTTCCCCTTTGGTCCATATAGCGTATAAACCAAGTTTCATCGATATCCGTCGATCAGAACGGACTCTATGAAGGTCTAAATAGGGTAACTTCAATTATAACCATCCTATATATGTTAGCATCGGAATAGATCATTATGGATTTGTACTGACATATTTGATGGGAAAACCAAATGCATTAATTCCTTCGATTCAGTATTTTTAAAGTAGTCATTTTTATTGAAGAATCGAAAAGTATTATGCCAAATAGCCCAATGTATCTTTAAATGTAAAAAATATAGAAGTTTAAAGATGCAAAATTGTTAGGAGTCGCTGAATTTGGACCTGTAACTCAACTTCTATTAACCCTTTGCACTCTTACAGGTCTATTCTGGTACCCCCGGTTGGGTTGGGTCACTTTTCCCGTTGTTAACGTGCGGAAAAAGTGACGTCTCTCAACCCATCAGAGGGTACCAGAATAGACCCGTTATGTCGAGTCAGACTCGATATTCTGAATGATGCATCTTGTACACATTTTTGTTCGATAGCGCTTATTATAAAAACCATATAATAGCAAAAATGCACAGATTAATTTTTAGGAATTGAAACAAATCAATAACGGCTTCCTAAAGCGCTAAATCAATCCTTCGCTCACACGTGTATAATTATGCGTCTTATTATCTTTTGGAGTGCAAAAGGTTAAATATTTGTGCAGTAAAATTGGCTAATTATGTTGTATCGATGTAACTGGAATATATGAAATCATTTTTAAGAGAAAGTGCTACGTGCTCACAGTTAGAGACTAAGTGTTTAGAATTAGGAATCGTCATTTAATTTTAACAAGACAAAAAGCCTTTACGCTGTTCTGAATTAAATAGATGTGTTATTATATCCTTAAATAGGAAATTTGTTTGGACTCAATATACAATAATAACTTTATTAAAATAGTTTTAAAAAGTAAGTAATTTTTTTTTTCGTTTTTGTCTAAAAATTGCTAAGTTGGACCACAAAGAATTGTGCATGTTGGACTATTTAAATCAATAGGACTATCATCTTGAACTAGAGCTAATAAGTAGTTATCACCACCAATGGTCCTCATAAACTGGAAGTTAAAAAAGCCACAGTAAAAAAGTAAAAACTAGAGCCATCAAATGTTGGGCCAAGAAGAACAAAAACAAAAGTGCATCATTTATGAGGAAACGGAGGAAGTGATGCAGAGCATAAAATGTCATACTTGGGTTCCGGTGTTATGTGCTGGTGAGAATTCGAGAATAAAAAAAATTATTGCTTTAACCCTTTGCACTCGGAAAAGTAATTAGATGCATAATTACTCACTGATTTGCAATAGCTCATATTATTGCTTTGGAACGTAAAAAATATGTCCCAGATAACAAAGAAGGTTGCTATTTCACTTTCCATAGGCTGTCCGCGAAAACATTTCCGCGCAAACCGTTTCGGAAACCATTGCCGCAAGGTTTACTTAGGAAAGCTTTTATGAAGCACTTCACCGATAGTGTTTGAACGACAAGTCAGCGAAAGCATTTCCACGCAAACCGTTCCGGAAACTATTCCCGCAAAATTGACGTAGGAAAGCTTTTTATGAATCGCATGTCCCATCGCGTGTAGCCCCGTCCGGTTTAGTGGTTAGTGCGCTTGCCTTCCAACTCTACGAACGCGGATTCGATCACCGGCTCGGAGGATTTTGAAGTTTTGTCACAATCTACAACGAAATCGTACAATTAAGTTCAATTAAAAATTAGATTAATCGAATTAATTGAAAATAATAATTAAGCTTTAAGATTCCTAATTTATCTAATTGACATTCCAGATAACTAAGTTGGACTAAGATGACGTTAGAAGAAGGGGATAAAAAAGGGGATTGGAGCCCTCTGTAGGAGTACGGCTTTGAAGAGGGGGTGAAATAAGAGGGGGTTGTACCCCTCTATAAGAGTACAGCTTCGGAGGGGGAAGGGTGTTCTATTGTGCCGCCAAAGGAGGGCTCTTCACAACCTTCTGATAGCAAGCTTGAGAAAAGCTTGTAATAAAAGTTTGGGGAAATCTTACAGAAAACCTTGTTTCTTGTTGAACTAGCGAACCTTTCCGCTATCTTGCCGAAAGGTTCAACCCTTGTCATGGAAACCTTCGTGACAACCCATTATCCTTACCGACGACAAGGTTTTTCAAAATCTTTTGGACGAGCTTTCTTTGCTATTTGGAGTTTGTGGAAGTTCATTTTTCCCGAAAAATTATTCTACAACTTCTTACAATTTTATAGGTAGTTTTTTAACCACCGAAATCAAGGAACGTGAAAATGATGCACCGTCTAGAATAGCGACTCTGAGTCGCCTCTCGAGTGCAAAGGGTTAATTTTTCTAAAAACACTCATGGCCCAGTTTCCTTAATTGGAACAATGACACAATTTTTTAAGCTTTTTTCCCCACTTTAAAGTGTTTCATGAAAAGTTAATTACATTGTTTTGGAAATGAATAACTACGAAAAAATTCTATTGTTTGTGTTTTCATTAAAATCACTTCGTTGTCGCTGTGTATTTAAAAAATGTCCAAGTGGTACAAATTCGGCAATCTTCCCCTACTATTTCCATTGCTATAAATGAATCTAAATCGTAACTTTTTATTCAAGACAGTAATTTTGGTTCTTTTGCTTTTCCTGATCGACTGCGATCCGAATTCTTTCCTTTCAACTAAATATCGCTTCTAAGATTTTTATTTGCATTAAAATAATTTTTTCCTATTAGATGAAATATTAATGAATGAAACTATAGTAGTGCCTTGTATAAGATTTAAAATTCTTGTAGATAGATGATTAGCATTACTTGTTTGAAGCAGCAAAGTTTTCATCGAAAGATTTTGGAAGAGTTCTTCAAATATTCAAACAAACGCAGGGCCGGATTATTAAATGGCAACTGCTTATGGGGTCCCGCAACTTTGGAGGGCCTCTAGATATTTTTTGCGGAATTTTCAGGGTTGATTTTGTGCTTTCATTTAATTTACATCGGGCATGTACTTGAACATATTCAAACTAAAAGCAACTATCGTTTAAATTTCAAGACATTTTCAGGATTTTTTAACGCAGACTTGCGTCTCTCCATAGTGGACTAATGGTGTGTCGGGAAAGGAAAAAATTATGACGCTTTTCGTGGTATTTTTAAACGCTTATAGATCCGCAACCAAATAACATAGAGAGTTGGTTTTAGTTTCATTTAACAGAGAAAGGTAGAAATTGAAGATTTCAAAAAGAATTTTAGAATTTGAAATAGCGGTTTAGTCGCAATAGTCTTGCAAAGTTGGTGAAAATCACGAAGAATTTTGCATAGTCGCACTAGACTAACAGTCACTTTAGACTATAGAGCTAATAGTCGCATAGATACTTTAGTAACAGAAAGTCACAGTTGAGTAAGGTAAATAAGTCTACGCCCCTCAATCCTAGCGGCCGTTTCGCAAAGACAGCCTACCGTCGAATTTTTTTCATATTTTCGAAGCCGATTGCAGATCAGTGTGGTCCAATTTTTTCAGTTAACTGACTGACTCGCGTCTACATCCTTATCTAACTTTGCATTCGAGTATTTAGAATACATTAAAAATGTTTTGCAATTTTTTTACTATTTTGTTTTAAATTACTTTCAGATTTTTTTATATGCAAGATGTTGAAACCACCTACCTTTATTCAAGAAATCATCAATTAAATGTTTTTGTTACTTCACTTTGTCGTTATGTGTTACTTAAAAACTGCTTAGAGATTAAATTTAAATAAAAAAATATTTGGTAATGGACAGGGAAAGTCCCCAACCAAATTTACATTGTCTGAGTGCACCTACAGCGCTTAATCCGGCTCTGATCAAACACCCGATTTGCTGTAGCTTCGTTCCTAATTGTTCTCCTTGGTTAAAACGAGTTTGTTTCATTTAATTATTCTAGTAACTTACTGTTTCTGTAAAAATATTTGAAAGTCTTTGAAGTGTTTTATAATTCATGATTCTTCACTCAAAAAATAAACTTCACTTCTGTTTATTCATACAGAGCTTTTGATAGTGAAAGCTGAAGCGAGCGATGAAAAATATCGCGAGGAAATGACTCCATAATCAGAAATTTAAAAATATACCCTCGAAGCAGAACGTGCATCGAATTACTCGACAAAAGAAATTAGCCAAACGGGTGATTCAGTTATACAAGAATCCCACTTCCATGACAGAAAAAATGCTAGTTTCTAGTTAATAAAATTGTCTCAAAAATAGTTATAACTTCGTTTTTTAAAAAAAATTTAGTTCTTGATTTGAGAAATGCTTTCCGATTATTAGACTGTCATTTTACTTGAATGGCGATGGATTTGGATTTCAAGGAAAATGCCCAGCACCGCTAGCAGGAATTGAGAAAGCATTTTATGTAGGTTGGGCAAAAAGTTACTTGCGCTTCTTCCTAAAAAAATTTGGTAAAAGAATATTTTGTTCAAACTTTGTGGCAACACTGCAGGCATTTATCTGCAGCGCGTGACGTAGCAGTTTCAGTTTGCTTGCCGATCAGTTGTGAACATGTCTTAGCAGTACAGGTGGCGTCCGAATTGGAAATACATACCATGATGCATTTTTCGCAAGAAGTTGTAACTGCACTTAAATTTATTGGCTGTTGCACGAAGTGCATGTAAAAATGTCTCAAGCTATCGCTAAGTGGTACATGTTCGAGAACAGACGCGCTGATGTTGATGAGTCTTACTTCGAGGGAAGACCATCAAACTTTGACAGATTCTAGTGTCGCTGCTTGCTTGAATGAATGGATCCATGCAAACAAACGTGTAACAGTAGACGAAATCGCAAATGAACTGTATATTTCACATTTTGGAAGTGTGCATAAAATTCTTGTCCAGCATCTTGAATTTCGTAAAGTTTGTGCTTAACACAACAGCCGTAACCCAACGATGGTTATTTGACGTTGGTCGGAGATTCTTCGTAGAAGACATGGACAAACTTATGCCTCGCCTCTACGAATGTTTAAATAAAGGAAGTGATTACGTCGAAAAGTAGGTTTATCTGGAACTTTAGTGTTCATTATACCATTTTAAAATTTCGTTTCTGTTTTGGTTTCTCAAAGTAGTGCAACTAACTTTTTGACTGACCCTTGTATAAGTTAATGTTAAGGGATTTCTGCTTTTCTTTAAAAATGTTTGTATCTTAGTATCGGATGAATAGAATTAAAATAGATTTTATTTATCATAGGTACCACCTGGTTCTTTGTGCTAGATTTGTAGGCTGCGCCAAGTGTAGCAATTTGAGCACGTGAGCTCACATGTTTATCTTAACAGACGATTAATAAATATTTTTTTTCTTTCCAGCTTCAGTTTTTCGCAATAATTTACACTGCGAAGTAGGAGCAGAGAGTAGCAATCTCCACCATCATGTTCAGCTGTCAAGTCATGTACATGACATTTCAAGCCACGGTGTGCCCAAGATGAGAGACGCCAAGCCACGGTGTGCCCAAGATGAGAGACGCCAAGCCACGGTGTGCCCAAGATGAGAGACGCCAAGCCACGGTGTGCCCAAGATGAGAGACGCCAAGCCATGGTGTGGCCCCTTGGCGTAGGTGACAGTGCAGGAAGCTTTCTTCACCTTCTCTCTTCTGAAGCATTAGAGTACAGCAAGTAAGACCACATAATTTTAGAATATTCACGTATGAGAACCTATTGTATGACATATTAGGAGATAACTCATACTTCCTTATTCAGACTATGTTAAGATCAAATCTTAAATCATTCTAATATTTTTCGAATAGTTAAAAAATTTTGAATACGTGCCGCTAGGAAAAATAAAAGGACGGAAAATAAATACGAAAAAGTATGAACATTTTATCAGATAGGAGGATACCGTCCTTGATATATTCCTCTACAGCTGAAAAATCATTTTATATGCGGTTGGTAACTGCGCTACGTCGAAGGATAGTTTTAAACGGATTTTATTAAACTTAAAAATTGTGGTTTAATAACAACTTGATGATTTAAATTCCAGCTCTCATAGTCGTTGATGCTACTTTTGCGACTGACAATTTACCAATGAAATCGTTTCATTCGACATTTAAATATTGACACCTGTTTTGTTCCAAGCTCTTCTGTTAACAGCAGTATAATTTATTCCCGGAATAATTTTAACACGCCTCAAAGGCCGAATGATATGCACCTATAGTTTAAGTAGCTTTCACCCTGTTTGTTCTTCTGTTGAGTTCCCTAGTTCAGATCATTCAAACAGAATCTAAAATTGAACTAAGTACGCAGAACATGGTGCCATTTCAATTTTAGTGTACGAGGCGGGTGCATGCGACAAATTCCTCCTGTATAAAAATGATTTTAACCTAAATGTGCAGAAATTAATAGTCCAATAAGTTTGTCACTTAAATCTCATTTTCAATACAATAATTGCTTGTTTATGGATTAATACACACAATAAATTCATGTTCCTTTTATGGCTGACTGATTTGTTTTATGTCAAACCACGTTTTCAGTGGCATGCGCCATTCACGGTACAAGAAGATAATTACCAGAAGTAAATACATTGCTGTAAACAGCAGCAGTAGCCTTGTAATTTTCAGCGATATGCAGGCAAATGACTGCTACAGCCGGCGTGGAGTATGGCAATATAAAATATATAAAATGGTGCGTTTCTGAACGCGATTTTAAAACTGAAAATGTACGGTAAGATGTTAAGGACAGTTGAAAGAATGAGGCATAAGACTGAAATGATTTTGAACTTTGAAGGAAAGAATTAAAATTCCAAGACCATGGTAAAGCGTGTGGTCTGTACGTGATCAGATCATTTTTAGAAGAATTCGGATAAAATTTCTTATGAAAGAAGCTATCGAAATTCCCATCTATAAGAATTAAATGCGAGGAACTGAAAACACCATCAGCTTCGAGTTGTTTACGGAGTTGAACACATTCGCTACCACCATTCAAGCCCGAGATTCGAACCATCTATTTAGATGACCCCTTCTCTGCCATCTCTTAACTACAGTAGGGAAGGGGTCATCTAATTAGATAATAGGTTCTGGACGCACCAGTGAATGTGTTAAGCAGTTGTTAAATGAAATAAAGTGAGATTCGTTCTTAGTAAAATGTTAATAATTGTCCATTATCACACACTTAGAGTGGGCGGTTTTAATATGACATGTGATTATAATTTAGAAAATTTTCATACTCGCCATTTAATGGTTTGATAAATTCCATCAATACAGTGATTTAGTATCAGACTTCGTCGTATGTAGTGTTGGAAAGCTAAGATTTCTGCGATTCGGTCACGCAAACTATCCGCAAATCCGAGTTTCACATCTCTTCCGATCATTGCCGAATATCTGTAAGCAAAGAGCAAAATGTCGAAACTTTGAAAAGTATTATTAAATTGTTACTGTTGGTCATTCATTGACCATTTTCGGTAATCAATGGCAATTATCTTACTGAAATTAGCTTAAAGTCATGAGGATCTCTGTTATATAGTTTCACATTTTAAACTGTTTCAACAATTCCGATAAAGTTTTGTTGATTGGCTTCAGACTGAATTCAAATTAATTTCAGTTTATTACCAAAATTTAGTTGTCTATATTTTTTTATCTTGTCTTGCATCCATCTGACATCAGATAAAATCTAAAACTGACGAATTCTTCGAATTGAACTTTCTAATTAATGTCGCACCTTGTCGATATTATCCATTCATGAAGCTTGACCAAATTTTGTATGTTATTCTTTGGTCAGTTATATACCAAATTCAGAGGATAGATTGTTCTCAAAAGTTATTTAACACTTTAACATACAATGACGTCTGACTCGCGCATCGAAGTACAGAATCGTTGTTGTTTTTATCAGTACGTAACAATTAATTTTAAATACGAAAATGACCTGGACACGCTTAAATTTCTCAAGTATCCTTTCTTAATATCTTAATATCTTAATCTTAAATAGATTGAAATAAAAAAATATCCCAAATGGGTGGTGGCATCTAAATAGGAGGTTAAATAACATCGTATGTAAAGGGGTTAAGTGTGAATTTCATACAAAGTTAAGAAACCTCAAAGAGTTGATTCTTTTCTGGACTGGTTTCACGTCTTACGCTCTTCACTATTTTTCGATTTAAACTCTAATGTTAAATTCGGCGTCTATTTATTCAATTTCCATCAGGTTATCGAATTATATAATTCCAGATTCATAGAATTAGGCATTTCATCATCGCTACAGAATAGCAAGAATGGATTTCCACAATAAAGTTGCATAATGTAGGAATATTTTCAAGCGCCAACATTGTGGTCAATTGGCTTTCAATGGGTTGCTTTTTGCATGTAATATTTATTGCCAACCCTTGGAGCTGGAGAGATTTATCTGTGTTATACTCGTATCTTTTGTTATCTATGCTAGCCTTGATTTTTGTTTGCTGGTTTTGGACGAGTAGTTTTATTTTGTAAAGAAAGTGAAAAGATTGCGATTTATTGGATAGTAGGGCATTGAAAAACTTATTCCTGGCCTTATGAATATTTGAGATAATTTACGTAGATATATGAAATTGCTCGATTTTTTATGACTTAAGTTGACTTTGGTGGCCAAGAAAGACTTTAATAATACAAATTTTAGAGGAAATCGAAATGGTGAACAAGAGATGAAATTTTTACAAACATGGATAGAAAATCTTAGTGTCCATCTGTACATAAACTCTGTTCGGTGGTAAAAATCTAAACAGAAATCTTTCAGCAAAAAGGACGTCAATAATCATTGAGGATATAATTTAAAGTATTTTATAACTGGGTAATTATGTGGCAAAGAGACGAGTTATTTAGGGTATCGATTGCTTTCTTCAACACATGCATTTCGAGTAGGGGGGATCCGTGGGAAATCTTTGCGTGTGATACACACAGTAGAATGACGACGTGAACTGGTCTGTTAGAAAAGTAGAGTGGAAAATGTACTTTTTTAGTTAAAATTAGACAGAAATGTGTCGAATTGAGTGATGCAGAGGGGATGGTGATGGGACACAGCGTTTCCTCCCTGTTATATTTATTTACGAACGCAATTATTCTTTCTCCATAGCGGTTATCAAAACCCCTTTCTCCCTCCCTCTAACTAGTCCTCTGATGAAGACGTGTACTGCGCAACGTGAAATTTTGTCATTACAACATGTAACGAAATTTCTGTCCTAAATTTGATTGAAATCTGTGCGTTTCATGCAGTTATGGGTTGGGCGGTGGTTTTTGTATAGAGAGAAAACTGGGCCCTGTACGAGGAAATGTACAGGAGTGTGATGCGAGAACTGTGGGTTTTGTAAGTGCAATGTACTGGAGTGTAATTTGTGGCGAGAGAACTGTGGGTCGTAGTGGCATTATACGGAAGTGTAGGTAATGTGTGGTGTGAGAACTGTAGGTCCTGAAAGTTAAGTACAAGAGTGTGGTAGCATGAAGGCTGCTTAGGTCCTGAAAGTAAAGGCAAAGTGTGGCTGAGAACTGTAGGTCCTGAAAGTAAAGTACAAGAGTGTGGCGTGAGAATTGTGGGTCGTTGTAGTGGCATTATACAGGAGTGTGGGTAATGTGTGGTAACTGGTGTATCCTGGAAGTCGCAGTAGCAAAGAATTAACTGAAAAGTTAATGTTATTAATTACTCGTAATGGGTAATAGATGTGTTATCATGGGTGAACTGTAGATTGTGGTAGCACATGGGTAATGGATTCTGCATGCCGTACTCGGGTAGTATGGGTAATGAATGTGGTGTGTGAACTATGTCGTCGTAGTATGGGTAATGGATGTATGTGGCGAACTGTTGTCGTCGTAATATGGGTAATGGATGTAGTGTGAACTATTGTCGTCGTAATATGGGTAATGGATGTAGTGTGAACTGTTGTCGTCGTAATATGGGTAATGGATGTAGTGTGAAACAGCAATTGTCATCATGTATAGGTAATAAGATGTAGTGCTTTGTGAACTAACGTCATGTATAGGAAGCAATAGATGAGTATGCTGAAACTATCTGTCATGTATAAGGTAATAGATGCCAGTGTAAAGACTGTCGTCATGGCTTATAGGTAATAGATGTAGTATTGTGGAACTGTACGATATGTATAGGCAATAGATGTAGTAGTAGCCAGGCTATTTATCGTCATGTATAGAGCATGGAATTGTAGTGCTGTGAACTGTTGTCGTCATGTATAGGTAATAGATGTAGTAATGTGAACTATTTGTCGTCATAGTATATGGTATGGACGTAGTTTTATGAACTATGGAGTAAATAGTATAGGTAATAGATGTAATTAACAGCAAGTGTAGTCGTCATGAAATATAAGGTAATGAATGGTAAGGTGAAAATGTGGATCGTGACAATGTGGAAGGTACTAGATGTGCTAGGAAGAAAATATGATTCGTGATAATGTGTGATGTGATAACTGTGGCTTATTTTTTTCGTAATGTGGAGTTTAGGATAGTAGGTTATATGCTGGGTGTTAGAACTGGATGGTAAGCTAGCTAGGTATGTTTAACTAAACAAATGTATTTAAAACTTTTCTCACAGACCAGTTCACGTCGTCGTTACTCTATTATGTTGTGCATGCCATGTTGGGCAAGTTTTCCCACAGAATGCCCCTCATCGAAGTGCATTATTCAAAATAATTAACACCATAAATAATTCGGATCTTTACCAAGGAGCTGTCCATTCTAAAATTCTTTAAGTATGCCTTCAATGACGATTTTGCGTTTTTTTTGTTGTTGAAAGATTACTACTGAATAGAGTAAAATCTAAGCAGAAATATACAGATGAAAAGTAAATTTTTCGATTTATGTTTCAAAAGTTTGATCTGTTGCTGACTTTCGATTTCCTCTAAAGCATTGAAGCTGGCTTGAGAAATCCAGAAATCACCAAAAAAAAAAAAAATCAGTTTCATATATCTATGTAATTCTTTGTCAAATATTTCTGGAAGTCTTGAACAAGTCTTTGATGTTCTAATATCTGGTAAATTTCGTATAGCATTTCAGTTACGAAATTAAACTACTCGTCCAAAACCATTTTTTAAAAAAAAAAATCGGAATAGCATAATGCTGGATAAGTTCCGTAGATGACAAAAGAATATGGATGTAAAAATGATATACCTCTCTGGTTTTAAGGGTTGATGATAAATATCACTGACCAAAAATCCAACCAATTTAGGATCAATTAAGCATAAAATCCCATTTCCCAAACTTTTTTCTAAATATCCATGTCCGCTATGTGCAGAGATGGCTTTTAACTTATCTGTACAGATGAAATCAGGAGTATATAAATCCGTATCTTGTGGAAATTTGAATAAACCCAGACGCCGAATTTAACAATCGAGTTCAATCAAAATAGTGACGAGCGCAGGACGTGAAACCAGTCCAGAAAGGAATGAGCTCTTGAGGTTTCTTGCCCAGTATGAAATTCACACTAAATAAACTTTGAGAACAACCCTTTCTTCTGAATTTTGACTATCTACCTATTTAAGACCCAACGGCCTACAAATTTTATCAGCCTTCATGAGATAGGATAATATCGACAAGGCGTGACATTAATTAGAAGTTCAATTCGACAGATTCGCCAATTTTAGATTTTTTATCTGATGGCAGATGGATGCAAGACAAGATAAAATATGAATAAACTAAATTTTGGTAATAAAAAATTGGTGAGTAATTTGAATTCAGTTTGAGGTCGATCAAATTTCATTGGAATTGTTGAAGCAGTTTAAAATGTGAAACTATATCACAGTGATCTCATGACTTTTAGCTAAATTCAGTAAAATAATTGCCATTTTATTACTGAAACTGGTCAATGAATGACCAACAGTAACAATTATGTACTTTTCAAAGATTCGTATTTTGCTCTTTGCTTGTAGATATTGAACAATGATAGGAAGAGATGTGAAACTCGTATTGGCCGGACGGTTGCGTGACCAAATCGCAGAAATCTTTGCTTTCGAATACTGTATACGACGAAGTCAGATGCTAAATCCTGTATTGATGGAATTTATCAAACCATTAAATGGCAGTATAATTCTTAGATAATTTTTCATATTCATTTCCTATACAACCACCCGATCTAAAAGTGTGATAATGGACAATTATTAACCATTTACTAAGAACAGATCGCTTTACTTCTTAACAACTGCTTAACACATTCACTGCCGCTGGCGCGTCTAGAACCTATTGTATCCAATTGGTGGCCCTTCTCTACTGTAATTAAGTGATGGCGGAGAAAAGAATCATCTAAGTAGATGTTTTCGAATCTCGGATTTGAATAATGAAACATTGAATATGTTTTAACTCCGTAAAATGACTCAAGCTCACGGTTTTTCCCAATTCTAAGCATTTAATTCTTACGTATGTGGAATTTCAGTAAGCTTCTTTCATTGAAATTTTATCCGGGTGCTTCCCATAAATGATCTGATCACTTACGAGACCGCTATTTTTCATGGTCTTGGAATTTTCGTTCCTTCTTTAAAGTTCCAAAATCAGTACAATCTGTAATATATGTTCTTTTTTAACTCATATAGCATGTTGCCGTACATTTCCAGTTTTAAAATCGCATTTCAGAAACGCACCTTTTTTATATACTTTATACTGCCATACTGCAAGCCGGCTGTAGCAGTCATTTGCCTGCATATCATGAGAAAATTACAAGACTGCTGCTGCTGTTAGCAACAATGTATTTACTTCTAGTAATTATGTTCTTGTACCGTGAGTAAACATGCCATTGAAGACTTGTCAGTTTGGTATAAAACAAATCAGTCAGCCAAAGGAACTTGAATTTATTGTGTGTATTATCCATAAAACAAGCAATTATTGCATTGGAAATGAGATTCCCCAAATGAAAAACTTATTGAACCATCAATGTCTGCACATTTAGGCTAAAATCATTTTTTATACAGGAAAGAAATTTGTCACATACTTACGCCTCGTTACATAAAAAATTGAAATGGCACCATGTTCTACGCGTACTTAGTTTCAATTTTGAATCTCTTCCCAGATAGTCTGGATTGAGAACTCAACAGAAGAACGGACAGGGTGAATCTACATAACTATAGTGCATATTATTCGGCTTTTGAGGCTGTTGAAATTATTCCGAGATTAAAATTATGCTGGTATTATGAAGAGCTTAGAACAAAGCAGATGTCAATATTTAAATGTCCGAATGAAACGATTTCATTGGTAGAATTATTAGTCATAAAGTGGCAGCTTAACGACTATAAGGGCTGGAAGTTAAATCATCAAGTTGGGTTAATAAACTACAATATTTAAGTTTAATAAATCAGTTTAAACTATCCGACAAAACAACAGCAGTTGCCACCACATATAGACAGTTTTTTGAATTTTAAAGATGTATTAATAATCGGCATCCTCTATCGGATAAAATGTTCTTACTTTTTCCGTCATTTTAATTTTCCTGGTAAGCAGAGTATTCAAAAATTTTAACTATTCAAAAAAACATATTAGAGATGATTTCCGTTGTATTTTAACATAGTCTGAATATGAGTATAGGTTATCTCCTAATATGTCATACAATAGGTTCTCATAGGTGAATATTCTAAAATTATGTGAATATATTACTTGCTGTACTCTAATGCTTCAGAGAAAGATGGAAAGCTTCCTGCCACCCCTACATGAGGGAGCCTACAACGGCTTGGTATCTCGTCTTCCACACTTTCAAATCGTGTTTCAAAGTACACCTTTTCGCCTCGTTGATGCTGCCGCTTTAAGACGGCTGTAGCCGTCATTTTGCCTAATATATCACCAAAATTACAAGGCTATCGCTGCTGTTTTCGCAATGTTTTCCTTCTAATAAATTATCCCCGCAGACGCGGGGGGGACAAAATGGCGCATACCATAGAAGACTTGTGACACAATAAAACGCGTCAGTCAGCAATAAATGGAACAAGTATTTATTATACGTGTATGAGCGATCATCATTG